>JAOANK020403517.1:0-13642 GCA_026257165.2 Telfairia occidentalis | reverse complement strand
AACTCAAAACGAGCGACAAACTTGCTACCCGTTCCTCTTTTTGTTTTTTTTTTCCTTCTTTTATTATTATTATTATTATTATTATTATTATTATTATTTTCTTTTTGTTATTTTTAAATTTCTTTAATATTTTATTTTTCCTTTTTATTATTTTTATTTTTTAGTATCCCATTCATTTTTTTTTGTTAATTTTAAAACTTGTTATAATATTTTTGTTAAGATTTTACTTTTTTGATTAATTTAGTTTGAATTATTTTAGGTTCTATTTAAACATTGCATTGCATCAATTCATTCTTTTATTGCACTATTTTCTAAAATATTCCGACGACGGATTCTAGAAATATTTGGGAGTCCGATTTTCTAGAATTCTTGAAGTGAGGAATTGATTCTTTGGAAATCCGAGATCGATTCCAAGAATTAAATTTTATGTCTACTATATCGAATCAACGCTTGAATCTTCATTTTGTTTATTTATTAATATTATTGTTTTGATTTCAAATTTTTTCTCTGAAACTTTTCTTATTATTTACACACAAAAAAAAAGTTTTTTCAAAGGCTCAATTTTGTTTTTTACAAAGGTTATTTCAAAGCTTTTAGAATCTTTAAAAACAAAATGTGTTTTTTTAAGATCCTACAATGCAATATAGAAATATTTGGGAGTTCGATTTTTTAGAATTCTTGAGATGAGGAATCATAATCTTTAGGAGTCCAAGATTTGATTTTAAAAAAAAATTGAATTTATAAAAGGTTTTATTTAGAAAAACAAAATCTTTTTTAAAGGCTTTCTATGATGGAGTTGAGGAATGGTAAAATTTGTCTCATATTCATGAGGTGAAGAATTTTTTCTTAATTTTTGAAAAAAAATTAATATAGCCAAATTAATTGGTTGCTCCCACTTATTTATCAAATCATGTCTTCAATGTTGAAGGGATGAAAGGTAATAAGACATTTGTTTTAAAATTAGTTTTTTTCCTCAAAATACCCCTTTTTTAAAAGAATAATAATAATCTTTTTTGACATTTCAAGAAAAAATTTTGGTCACTGTTTTTTTTTAACAGGTGTTGTGGGTGCTAACACCTTTCCCATGCACAAAAAACTCTCAAACCCCAAAATCTGGTTTTCGTTTTTTTGTTTACTTTATAATATTTTGGTAACCAATCACACCATAAAAAAGGTTGGTGGTGACTCCTTTTTCTTTTTTAAAATCTTCCTTTTTAAAGGACGTTAGCCGCTCCATGTTGTAAGCATGTGGCGACAAGTATAAGCCTATTTTGTTGGATGCCAAAGGCACCATCTGTGTAATGACTCGACTTCTAGACTTAAACCACCTAGGAATCGCTATGAGCATGCATGCTCGTTAAAAGGGTTTCCAAATATCAAAAATGTTTATTTTCATAAATAGGAAATAACTTTATTTCAAATAACTAAAGTACGTTGGAATCCCAATTTTAAAAGAAATAATAACAAACTATGTGTGTGAATAGACAAGTTCACACCCAACATTTTAGTTTAGAAATGATTTAAAACATTCAAATAATGATAAGGACGAAATGAAATTATGCGAAAAACTCAACTGGTGTCCATGGCCCTAGCAAACCCTCCTCGTCATCCACCACCAGCCCTTCCTGTTACCTAAAAAAAATTAGAATAGGTTGAGTATATAAATATATACCTAGTAGGTGACCCCGACCCCGCGGATTAGACATGCAAGCACACACAATCAAACGATACTCATGCAGACCATGTGGGACCTAATCATTTTCCTTATGTAGAGATACACAATCTGATGGAGGACCTCAATGAAATACGTATGTAGAGATATACAATCTCATGAAGGATTCTCAATATAATATTATGTAGAGAAACACATTCTCATGGATGACCTCAATATCATAATACTCATGGAGGACCTCAATATCATATTACGTAGAGAAAAACATTCTCATGGAGGACCTCAATACAGTATTCACGCAGCGAAACACATTCTCATGGAGGACCTCAATGTAAACAAATATGATGCAAGTATGAACATATAACACACATAAACTCTATTATGCAAGGTCCCAACAACATCATACCACTAGTGCCCAAGCATCCAGTTTATAATATTCTCACCATACCCCTAGCATCCAAAATCCATATTTATGTGATGCCATGATATCCAATGTCCACACACACACACAAAAATACATATCATGCTTAACAACAATATCACAACATGCCCGAGTATCAACAATCACAAACATAAGCATGATAACAACATACAGTACAAACATCAAACAATTTATCAGACTTCAGCCTGAAGGCTTATCCAAGAGTGAAACCACCTAGTTTTTTAATAAGTCCATTAAATCCTTGGAGGTTGGCATGAAAAGGTTGGCGTGAAAGGGATGGGAGAAAAAAGAAGGAAAGAATTCCTTTAGAAAGAAAAGGCTCGGTGGTTAGGATCTTCTAACATGCAAATTTATAGGGTTTTCCATAAATTCTAATCGTATTCCAATTTGATATAAAAAAAAGTCATTACCTTTAACTATTTTCCTTTTTCCTAAAAAATAAAATATCTACTATTTTATCTTCTTTTATCTCTTATTTTATCCAAAAATAAAACCCAAATAAATTCCATAATCTTTTTCTAATCCTCTCTAAATAAAACTAATTAATTTTTAACTCCAAAAATTCATCTAACTAATACAATTAATTCTCAATCACTTAATAAATAAGTAAAAAACACCCATTAATGACCAAGTCAATAACGGGACGTTACAATTTGATTATTGTGTTTGAGTGCCTTCAGGGTATCATATGTATTCTGTTTATTGAATATCGTGAGCATGATATGTATGTTAAATTATTTTAGGACCTATGCATGAACTATTCTACATGTTGCATGGACTAAATTGATGAGTGACAACTTCTCCCAAATTTAAAAGGTCGATGTTGGGGGAACCTGACTACACTGACTAAGTATCATCTACCATCAGATTGTAGTTGGCTTCCCTAAAAGAACCCGCACTCGTATTCCAAGCGAGATGACACTAGTATGGGGTTAAGAGTGTCGTCACTGAAAGGAATGAGAATGATATGTCATAATATGAAAGTAAGTGATTAGGTTATGAGCTAGACAGTATAATTTAAAATGTTTTTAAAATAAACATGAGCATTGCTTGATTCTATGTATTTGCATGTCCAACCCCATTGGGCTGGGTTACTTACTGAGTGTTCAAAATACTTATTCTTTACTTTAAATTTTTTTTAGATAATGGCAAGAGTGTAAAAGATGGATGATGAGGATCGATTGTGTTGTGGGCCATGGTCGATGTCTTTTAGTCTTTTGCATTTTCAAATATTTTATTTTTAGTATTTGATTATTTGTTAGGACACTTATTTTGTAATCCTAACTATTTATTGGATTGGTATTTGTTATAATTTTATTTGAGACCTTTTTGTTTTTTTAAGTTTTAAATTGGGATCCCAATAAATTATTTATTTAATTCTTGATTTCTTATGATTATTTTATAAAGAATTTAAACTATCTTAAAGTCTTTTTTCATTTTAAGTATGCATGTTAGTAGCGATCTTAGAAAAATTCAGTCACAAAAGTTGGGTCGCTACATTATCAATATGTCAAAAAGTATAATGTACTAACTATGTGTTCGTATCTATAAAGAATCCTCATCATCTTCCTTGTCATCTTCGTCGTCCTCTTCTTCACCATCATCTTCTTCTTCCATCTCCTCTAATATTCTCGCACTTATTTCATAGTTTTCACTAATTGTAGTTAGGTTTACATAAGCTCTATTAAATGTTTGTGTTTCAAAATCCACATCTTGAATCACACATTCATGTATATCTAATTCACACAGATCAATTTCCTCTACTTTAGGACATCCCATAAATGTCTATGTTGAATTCTTTGAACTACTTTTCATCTATTGCCTAACTGAAGATCATCAACATAAAATACATGTCCTGCTTGATAGGCAAGAATAAATGGTTTGTGCTTATACTAAAAGTAATGAGTATCTATGCTAGTAAAATTATGATCCTTCCAAATATGATTCTTTTTCAAATTTGTATCATATCAGTCACACCGAAAAAGAATAACTTTTTTTAGGATCCCATAAAAGTCAGATCCTTCATTATCATGTCCACCAAAAACATATATTCTACTATTTTGAGTTGTGCAACGATTATCTCGATCTTTTGAGTTCAACAGAACACTGTTAGTAATACACCCATTATACAAACTAATTCTACTATCAAGACCAAATGCAAGTGCATACAACTCATGCACAACTTCACTAGGTGTTGACTGAAGTTGTGATAAAATCTAATGACAACAACAAACAAATTGAAATCGCTATATATTTACAGCGAATATCATCCAAAAGTATAATGTTAAAAACTTACATTTTGTTTAAACCATTCTAGAAATTGTTGCATGCATTGCAGATACATTACTATTACTTCCTTTTTTTAGCTCTACCGCATGTTCACTATGAGACAAAGTGTCAATAATGAAATTCATATTTTAAATGTACTTATTTGTGTAAACGTAGATAATATCATACGGTCTATATTCATTTACTACTTCACAATTAGTTAAGACATACCAATGAGCTTTTTATACCTCAGCACGTGATAACTCTTTCATTCATGAACCACCGATTGGACCTGCATTTTATGAAAATATAGATAGATGTTCGCTTGCGTTACGAGAGTCTAGTGCATCATCATTCGATCTATCTTATTCAACCTTGTTTCAATCCCATGAAAATACATTGAACAAAATGTCAATGTTTCATTGGCAATGAACCTTCGGGACAACCTTTATTCTTTACATATTATTTCAGTGTCCTCAAACTCCTAATGGGCATGTGTTAGTTTTTAACATATATGTTAGTGTACATATAATTTACAAATATGAAAATTAAACTTATTCAAAAAAACATACCTCTCAATTGGATACATCCAATTATAACCGACTGGTCCAACAAGTTTGGCTTCTTCGAATAGATGGACAGCTAAATGAACCATAACACAAAGAATGCTAGAGGAAATATTCTCTTAAATTTACAAAGGATCAACATGATTGCTTCTTGTAGTTTATTAGACTAACCAAATGTGAAGTAAAACTATTTCTTCCATTACTTCCAGAGAAATAATGCAAAGAGTATTTATATCAAGATTGGTATAGAAATAAAGTACTAAACAGAAGTACTAATGACCAAAAGCTATTAACCACTTATAACAATAAACTAACTAACTCATAATAATATTTCCAATACTCCCCCTAAAGATGGAGTATAAATGTCAAGAATACCCATCTTGGATAGTAAAGGAAATAAACCATAAGCAGGAAGAGCTTTGGTGAAGACATCAGTTAGCTGAAAGATGAGAACGAATAGGTAGAAGCTTGAGAAAACCATCCAAAACCTTATCCCTAACAAAATGACAATCTAGCCCCAATATGCTTCATTCTCTCGTGAAAGGAATAATTTGAAGCAATGTGAACAGTAGCCTGATTATCTCAAAACAAGAGAGTTGGCGGCAAAAACGAAACTTGTAAATCAGTCAACAAGTATGATAACCAAAGGAGCTCACAAGTTGTTAGAGCCAAAGCACAATACTCTACCTAGGCTGAAGAACTAGAAATAGTAGTTTGCTTTTTGGACTTCCAAGAAATCAACGAGTTTCCAAGAAAAATGAAAAAACCAGTTGTAGAACGGTGAGTATCAAGCCAAGACGCCCAATCCGAATCAACAAAAGCCCTAAGTTGAAAAGATGAGAAGGCAAAAAGAAAAATACCCTGCCCTTGAGCAGTTTTCAAATATCTCAAAAGATGGTGGACAACATCTAATTCAGACATACACAGTCGTGAAACAAATTGACTCAATTTATTTATAGCAAAAGTGATATTAGGGTGAGAGATAGTCAAGTAAAGAAGTTTACTAATCAACCATCGATAAACCAAAGGATCTGCTAAGAGGTCCACGTCTGAAGACTGTAATTTTAATAAAGGAACCTTAGGTGTAGCAATAGGTTTACAAACCAAGAAACCAACTTCCTCCAAAAGTTGCAAAGTGTAGTATCACTGCGAAATACAAAGACCTTTATTGGACCGAGCAACCTCAAGACCAAAGAAGAACTTAAGATCACCTTAGTCCTTAAGTCGAAATCGGCCATTCAATGGAACCTTCAACTAATTAATAACCTGAATGCGAGCCCCAGTTATCATGATATCATCGGCATAAACTAATAAAGCGACAAAACAAGACCCTGAACCTCATGTGAAAAGTGAATAATCAGCCTTAGATTGCAAGGAACCAAGAGAAATGAAAGCATCAGAGAATTTAGCAAACCACTACCTAGATGTCTATTTTAACCCATAAATGGTTTGTGCAACTTACAAACAAAATGTTCCTCTTATTGAGAAGCAACCTGTGGAGGATGATAACCAAAAGGAAGGTTCATATAGACCTCATCAAACAGATCACCATGAAGAAAGACGTTATTAACATCAAGTTGAACTAAGGGCCATTTGAGAGAAGTCAATGTGAGCAATACATGCACGGTGACAAGCTTAGCTACAGGGGAAAAAGTTTTAAAAAAATCCAGACCTTCATGTTGTGTGTATCCCTTAGAAACTAGATGGGTTTTATACCACTAAATGAACCTTAGCCAAATGTTTGACCTTGTATACCCATTTACAGTCGATGGAGTGTTTGCTAGGAGGAAATGGAACAATAGACCATGTATTATTAAGCTCCATAGCCTGCAATTCAGTCACTATTGAATCCCTCCAATGGTCAAATTTGACAGCCTGACGATAAAATTGGGGTTCAAATGTGGAGGATAAATGAATGGTAAAGGCACGAAAAGGATGGAATAAGCCATTGTAGGAAACAAATTGTTGCAATGGACATCTGGTGGAAAAATGGACGATAGGGGGATCGGAAGAAATTAAGCCATAATGGTAATCAACTAGATAAGAAGGAGGCTTGGCACTACGAGTGGACTTTCGGGGCAACACAGTGGGTAAAGGAGGGTTGGCTGATGGGGTGACAGTATCCTCAGTACGTGCATCAGTAGGTAAGACATTGGTGTCAGTAGGGAAGACCTCATCACAAGGTAGAGACTGACTGTCCAAACGAACATTAATATCTGTAGGCAAGGAGCTAGGATGAGTTATCTCAGTCAATAAAGGATTGCTATGTCCAGTCACATCAGTCAAAGAATGCGGGTTGTCATTAAAAATCTTAAGCAAAACCAAATCACCAAAGAAATCAAGCAAGTTGTCTTGAATAGTTACAGTATGAAATGGGAAAATTGTTTCATGAAACACCACATCCCTTGAAGTGAAGAAACGCCTATTTTTAATGTCATAAAGGCGAAAAGATTTCATGCCATGGGGATGTCCCATAAACACAGCTTGATTAGCCCTAGTGTCATGGAGTGGTGAGAAGGAAGGGTGGAAGCAAAACACAAACACCCAAAGACCCGTAAAAGAGAATAATCTACTAAATCACCATGAAGAAGCTGATATAGGTTCGACCTCTTAACAACATGAGTCAGGGTTCTATTAATGAGGTAAACGACTGTAAGAACACATTCGCTCAAAAAAGGAATGGGAACTCGAGACTGAAAATATATGGCTCTTGCTACATTCAATATGTCTTGATGTTTCCTCTCAACGACAGAATTTTGTTCAGGCCTATTAACATAGGAAAATTGATGCAAAACGTTTTTTCACAAAAAAAAAAGAGAAAAAAAAAATAGAACAACTTCTCAAAAGCTAATTTAGGGGCATTGTTCGAGCGAACCACCTTAATACGTCTATCATACTGAGTTTCAGCATATTTAAAAAATTATGGAGCAATGCGTAAAACATCTGACTTATTAACGAGATTGAATCTCCAGCGGAAGCGATTTAATGCCAATGCATTCAATATTGCACTTTGAAAAAACATGCATAAAAGTCATAAACACAGAGAAGGAATGAGAACTTTAGCTTTGTTGAAACTTCACGTAACTCGTCACTATCTTGATCAACAGCAAGCTTCCGATGAACACCACTACTCAATCAACTTGCTATATACTCAAGATCATGAAACCGAGATTGTGGGATCTATTCTTGAATTTTGGTGAGGGAGAAAGCAACGTGAAATTCAGCCTAAAATCATCATCCTTTCTGTGTTCAAAACTCGAAACTTAAAGGGAAGGAAGAAAGACATGGAGGGGGAGTTACATTAAGTCCCCACTCCTCTATGTGTTCAAGATTAACTCCCCAATGATGGGAAGTTAGTTATATAAAAAAAATAATTAAATGATTAATAATAATCATTTAATATATATAATTAATTAATTATCTAATAATCAATTAACTATATATTATGCATATTAATCACATTAAATACACATCTCTCTCTTCAATATGAATCTTATTCATATTAAATTTTAGCGTATAGTATTTATATGAATCTCATTCATATAAACAAGATTTGAATCTTATTTAAAAGTTTAAATTCTCACGTATTATATAGTTTAAGTATAAATCATATTTATAATTAACTATATATTATAATGTATCAACATATTTATAATTAACTATATATTATAATGTATCAATATACATTATATCATATATATTCCTTCAATTAATTTGAACAATTCAAATCATTTTTAAAATATTATTCCTTGCATAATCCTCAGTGAGCTAGCAAATGGATCTTATGGACATATAGATTAGAAGCTCCAATGATACTTTAATTAATTAATCGATATTCATTAACTGCCGATCATTCCACTAAAGAGCGACAACTGCACTTTTCGCACTGTAGATATATTTATGTATCCATGAATTTGATTAACCAACAGTAAGTCGACCCTTCACAATTGCTCGTAATCATAGCTGAGTCAAATTATTGTTTTACCCTGTGTTACCTCTAACTCCTTAAGCACCACTGATACCTCTAATGAACAATATAATCATAGTTCAATTATGAGCTAGACCCCTCTTTGGCCAGTGAGGGTGAGAAGCCTCATTGTTCAAGCCTCGATATCAGCTCTTAAGAGAACAATTCTAAATGCTTGAATTCCAATATTGTACAGTTGAGTTTCCAGCTCCCTGCTCAGACAAATCCTAAAAAATGTAGGCTTATTGAGTTGGCGAATCTGACCACTCTCACTTATACTAATCAAAGGATTGCCTTCACAGACGGGAGTTCACAACTGACTCAGGATTAATGTCAAGTTACCTATAATCATCCTAGTGAAATGTAAGTCTCTATCAGCAACGGTGTTATACTGAGAGATGAAACATTTCGTGGTCCAGTCTTAGACATGTCTCACATTTATAGGATACCCTCACTCACATGTCTCCACATGAACAAAGCAGACCGTATTCGTAGTGTCACCAGGATAAGACACCTAACCTTATGCGTATACTATAGACCATTTAGGTTATTTCTTAAACATGATCCACCTGTATGTCTCCACATACATATTTAAGTGTTCATAAAATAACTTTGGATCTATAGTTTATTGAATTGAGTTTATGCACACTAAATGTCGAATAAAATAACTCTTATTTTATTAAATAAATAATTTGAGTACATAAAAGAAATTCTAAGCTACAAGACAACGAGGTTTAAGGCATCAACCCCAGCATTTTTATGCTTATTTCTATGGTAGAAGTGAGAGGTTTTTCCTAACAAGTGGTATTAGTGCGTCTATGTTTGTAATTTCTTGAATTTTTGAGTATGCTTTGTAGTTGCAGCATTGTCTGAACTTCCACATCAAAAAAAGCTCTTGAAATGGGCTAGAGGTAGTGTGAATAGTGTGAGTTGTTCACTATTTGCAGGTTTGCTAGGAGTTGAAGCAGATATATCAAACTTTATGAGTGCAGTGAAATTTGATGTGAAGAAATTTGATGGAGGGATTAACTTTGGCATGTGCAAGTCAAGGATTTGTTGATACAATATGGATTACACGATGCTTTGAAGGGAAGACCAAACGGTGGTACTTCTAAAAAGTTAAGTGGTGATGGTGGTCTAGTGGAGTCTAGCAGAGGTTCTAAGAATTCCAGCATGAGTGATGAAGAATGAGAGGAAATGGCTTTGAAGGCTGCAAGTGCAAAATGACTAAATTTGGCCAAGAATGTTCTTGCAAATGTGCATGAAATTTCAACAGTCAAGGAGCTTTGGAAGAAGCTTGAAGCATTGTATCATGCAAAGAGTATCTCAAATCGGTTGTACTTGAAGGAGCAGTTTCACACGTTGCGGATGGAGGAAGGTATGAAAATCTTAGACCATTTGAGTGTTCTCAATGACATCATTTTTGAGTTAGATGAGATCAAAGTGAAGATAGATGGGGAAGATAAGGTACTTAGGCTCATCTTGTCACTTCCATCTTCTTATGAATACATGGAGTCAACCTTGATGTACGAAAGAAAGACTTTAGATTTTGTTGAAATTACTAGCAAACTTCACAAGAGGATTCAACACTAGTAGCTAGTAATTTGAGGAAGAAGAAAAAAGACACTGTATAGAAGAAAGGTTGCTGAGAATGTGGACTTTCTGGGCACATAAAAAGAGATTGTCCTAACAGAGCATGTTCACCAAAGGGCTCTGGGTTGGATGCTAATAGTGTCTCTCTCTTCAGAGGAGACTGTGATTTCCTCTGAAGAAAGATTGAAATCATCGTCATGGTATATTCGATGTATCATGATAGAGGATGTGATGTTAACGGTTCCACAAGATTGCACACGGGCATTGACTTGATAGTTATGCATGGTGTGTGGGATGAAAGTTATGTCAATGGCTGAAGAACTTCCAGGTGAGTTCAGTAGATGGAAGATGCACCATAAATTTTAGTAGAGGTTAACGACATGTGACGAATAAGAAAAATCTTGAAAAAGTGTTTCAAGTAAGTCTACTTTTTGTAGTGGATGATGTTATAGCTAAGTAGAGAATTGTGATTGACGGTGAAGACAATGAAGACAATAAAAAAAGCTGTGAGTTCTTCAAATATCTCGCCAATGTGGAATTTGTTGGGTTTTTGGCAAATCAAAGAGTGAAAATCCCATATCTGAAAGGATGAATGGAGTGAAAATCCCATATCTGAAAGGATGAATGAAGTGAAGTGTTCCAAGCATTATATAAGAGGCTTTAGTTTTATTTATCCCAATTAGAAATACTTTAAACTTGATGTACTAGTTCTAGTTAAATTCCTTTATTGTATTCTCTTGTTTGAGAGTGAGAAGAAGGGTGTTAAGTAGTAGAAAGCTTTGATAGATTATTTTTTGTAATTGGGGTCGATGAGAGATTGTATGTGATTGTAACAATTTTTTCACATTTTCTTTTTGGTGAGTCCACATAAATCCTTGTGTTCAGATTTTCTTTTGAATTTCTCAATTATTTTTTGCTTATTCTTGCGATAGAAGTGAGATGTTTTTTCCAACACTAGTCACTTAGTTTAATTTGTATAAGGATTAAATAAAAGCATTTTCAAAATTTAAGAATGTAGTATTGAAATTTTTTAGAGTTTAGAGACTAAAGTGTATTGGTCTAAATTTATAATTTGCATCTTCTTTTTTCTCATTCTATTTTTAAGATTAAATATAAATTTGGTAGATATTTAAAGAAAGCAAACAATTCATAATTTGGAGATGTTTTAACTTTATAATATTCGATGCGGCTGGTTGAATGATCCTACACGTATATTAAAAATATAATTTCATAAGTATTTTCATAATATTAGAACGGAAAAAATGAATTTAAAAATAAAAATATGGAAACGTGTTAGCAAGCAATTATGATGGTATCTAAAAAGATTCGAAACAAAAAAAATAATAGTTGTATAAAAATGAAAATGTTGGGAAAAGGAGAAATAATCGAACACATGACATGGACATTAATTCACTTCAGCTGATCTAGACATCATATTATTTATAGATTGGAGATTCATATCTCAATTTTTTTAATATTTTAAAATTGAAGTATAATATTCTTAAAATATATATATATATATATAAAAAGAAGGGAAAGAACATGCCTTTTTTAAATACTAATTTAAAAATTTATTTTCAAAATAGACATACATTGAAACATTTTCAAAAAATAATATGTTTGTAAATGTCGCGATGATAAGTCGTCCAAGAGACGACCAACTGATGTGACTCCTCTTATTTTTTAATATATATATATATATATTTTAACTTCAATACTATCTTATCTCTTGAAGGGAGACACGGTTAAAAAGTTTACCGCTGTTGTAATTCAGAAAAAAATTAATCTTTTTTTTTAAAAAAGAGGTATGTCGTCTCTTCATGGAGAGCTTTACATGAGGTGCTACATGAGGTGCTTGTCGTCTCTTCATAAGACAATATATACTCATTTTAACCGTCCTCCCCCTTCTCTTGCTGACTTTCTATTAAAAAAAACAGCCTCACCGCTGCATTCCTTCCGCTGCGAAGCCGTCGCCGCCATGTCCTATTTGGGTCTACTTGAAGTTTATATAAAATATGTTTTTGACCTTTTTGTTGTTATTTTCTTAGTTTATAACTTTATCTATATTGATTATTGATATTATAATGTAGGTCGCCGTCATTTTCATGTTTAAACCTTCGGATCACTCGGGCAAAGGTAAATTTTTTTTATTATTATATATTTTTTTTTGTTGTTTTCTGTTAATGATTTTTTCATAATAATAATGTTGTTTTTTTTGTTCTTTTCTATACAGTGTATCTGTTTTTTTTTTTTTTTTTTTGTTATTGATTATAATTCTGTTTTTATGCTGTTTTTATTTTATTTTATGATTTATAATTATAATTTTGTTATTTTGTATGTGTTTTGTTATGTTGGTATATTTGGTTACTATGTTGTATTTTTTATGTATTTGATGAAATATGTTGTTAAATTTTATTATAATTATACTCTGTTATAATTGCGTTATTTTTATTTTTATATATTTTTACTTTTTTTATTTTGTTATAATTTTTTTATAACTTTACTTTAATTTATTATAATATATTTTGTATGTATTCGTTACAAATTTATTATTTTGTAATAATTTTTTTCAATCAGTGTAATTTGATGCTTAATTAGAATTTTATGTTACTGTAAATTTATTTTTTAATTAGAATTTTGTATGTTATTTTAATTAAAAATTTATGTTATTTTTTTTATTAGAGGATGGATCTAAATCCAGAGCTGATTAATTGATTAGTGTTGTGTTCTCAAGCGTCGCACCCATCAGAATTAGTCTGGCAAGGCCAGTGTGATGCTGAGTTACACTGTCGACGTAAAAGGGGAGTAGTTGATCGCATCATCCCGCTACATCCTTTAATTGAGCTAACACGAAGTGTTTCTGTGTTTTATGAATTCGCCAAACTAGGGTTCATACGATTGGATTGGCAGTTGATCACTGCTCTTGTGGGGCAGTGAAGGATGAAGACTTGTACCTTTCATATGCCTGACGGAGAGTGTATTATCACACTCCAAGACATAGTAGTGCAACTTGGGTTACTAGTAGATGGTGAGCCTGTTACCGGACATGTTGATTACAACTGGAGTGGCACCTTCCATTTATTACTTGGTGTGACTCCAGATCACGTGCACCTTAGAGGCTCTAGACTGAGTTT
>JAOANK020403196.1:0-13644 GCA_026257165.2 Telfairia occidentalis | reverse complement strand
ATGCACAAATAATATTTAAGTCTATCTTATTTACATCATTATAGTTTACATGACATCACAAGCTTAGGGCATAAATCTCAACAATCTCCCACTTGCACTAAAGCGAGTGAGATATGTACTTAGGGCATCCCATACCCTTACATACTCCCACTTGCCCTAGAAGGAAAATATCTCGCAAACCTAGACTCTTCTACCTTTTAGCCTTGAGAGCCTCTATAAACTAATAAACATGTTCACCCCTAAAGCCATTTTGGTCAATACCAAAACGCTTTCATTCTTAAATGCTTCTTGGTTTCAAGTTCCTTAAAACTATCCAGTTGACATCTCATGAAGTGTCTTAATAATTTTGTATTTGGAACACCTTCCAAATCATGTAAGAACTTGAATAGCCATACATATATTTTAGCAGCTTCGCAAGTTGAGCTATTATAGAAGGGTCAACAGTATAACTTTTCTCGACCAACCTCCATACTATGACTTTAAGCATTAAGTGAGAGTACGAATTCTAACATGGATTTCCATAAATCATTTCGTCTAGGTGTTCGTGTTACGGTATTTTGTAAGAATTCAATTCTTATCTATAAGCCTATAATCCTTTTTCAGAAAAAATAATCATTAAGGCTAACTATTATTGAAACCTAGGGATCTTATCCTAGTTTTAACTGAAATCTATTTGTAAACCTCTTCTTTACATAATTTTACATTATCTTAGTGTGAAAATTCGATGTAAAGACTTAAAGAAAACAACTATGCTTGGTTGATATTTACTTGTCGATACAAGATTTTATCAACCTTGAATCTTAGCCACAAGTTTTGATACTCTATCAAACTTTATTGTCTTATGCATTTGCACAAGTTCATTAACTTGTACATTTGCTACTAGCAAATAATTTGCTATGGTTTAGGAACAATCTCACCTCTCTGGATGCATCAAATGAATGCTTATTTCAAGATTGTACTTCAAGAAATAACTATCTTGATGTCCATTTTCCAAATCACATAGTCAAACTATTGGAAAAATATATGAGAGAATATATTTGACTTTAACTGTTGGGTTTTATGTCCTAAAACTCGTGGTTTGTATACATATTCTATTATCAATAAAGTGGTCATTGAAGTTATTCAGTAAATTTGTTATTGAATAAGTAAATTATTAAGTATAACTTTATAAATCCAATAAACTAAGAACCCATGGCTATAGTATGAGTACTTAAACTTTATGTAGAGACATAAAATTGGATCAAGTTCTAGTAAATAGCCAAAATGGTCTAAAGTATAAGGATTAAGCTAGGTACCTTATCTTGGGACATTATCGGACAGGGCCCACTTTGTATTTTATACAAACGATATGATCCTAAATCGTTCATGTGGAGACATACAAGTCGGGGCCTTCTATGCAATGAATTTGCATAAGACTGAATCGCGAAATAGTCATCGTTTCTTTATAACGTCGTTTACTGTGAAACACTGACTAATTTCAAATACATGACCTAGGTAACTCGATCTTAATCCTTTGCTAATTTTGAACTCCTATTTATTTGGGATTATCCTTAAATCTGCATGGGTGAGAGAGGCTCATCATCTCTTGCTCAATAAGCCCTCAATTTCAAGGGTAGGACCGGGTAAATAGCTGAGAACATAGTCCTACTATATGGAATTCATTCCTACCTGACTTTAGGGATAGTAGAAAGGTTGTTTCTTTAAGTGCTAATTCGAGCTCTTAAATAAGGGACCCCACCCCACCATCTCATTGACTCGAGAGGGAATCGGTTTGGTGGTTGGACCACAAACCAATTGTTCATTAGAGGGTCAGTGGTACTTAAGAAGCAAGAGGTAATTTACGGATAAAACATTAATTTTAACCCAACTAAGATTACGAACAACCTATGAAGGGTCGACTTACTGATCATGGTTATATCAAATGGACAGAAATATAACTATAGTGAGGAAAGTGCAGCTACGGGCTTTAGTGGAGTGACTCGTTAGTTAACGGATGTTGGTTAACTAGGTTAAAGAGTTTAACCAGTTGATCTCGGATCGTTGGAACTCATAATCTATAGGTCCATTAGGTCCCTAGGCTAACTCACATCGGATAAAACCTTAGAACAATGTGGTGAATGAATTTGAAACGTTCAAATTCGGTTAAGGGAGTGAACATTAAATATATTCAATATATTTAACGTCTCAACATTTAATTACGAACTAAACGATCAAAGAGAATTGAAAATAATATTTAAATAAGATTTAAATATTATGTATATAAATAAGAATTCATTTTCGAGAAAATTGTTTTTTCACAAAATCGGAATTGGTGTAAAAATAATATTATTTTAATATATGATATTAAAATAATAAAATAAAATTAAAATTTGTTTTAGTTTAATTTTGGTTTGTTTTAAATTTTTATTAATTATTTTATTTCTTTATTTTTGAAAAATAAATAAATCAAAAAGAAAAAGAAAAAAAAAACCAATTATTCCACTTAATTCGGTATTTTGGGTTGAAGGTGAAGTGTTCTCACCTTAAACCAACACTACTCCCACTTGATGTATGGCAAATTGAGTGTCAATTTGTTGTGCATTGACTCATGCACATGTTCTTCTATAAGTAGAAGAATTTTGAAATGAAACAAGGGTTGAATGAATGATCATTTTGGATCCCAAAGGTGTGTTCTAAGTGTTAGAACTTTGCCCCTCTTTTCATCCTTTTCCCCCCAAAATTCACCACAAATTTGGATCCCACAATCCGTTCTAAGGCCGGATAATAGCCGAGAAGACTCTCGTTGTGGTCCAGCATTTGTTCGTGATTAATTTCGTGGAGACTCAAGGAGGAATTGAAGCTACAAAAGTTGTATTTCATTTCTCTGTTTTTTTTTTCCTTTCGAATAATGCATGTTTATCCTTTTAATTAAGCAAGTTAGAGTGCAAATTGATCTTTTCTACTGCACATGCATGTTGTTTACTCTTTCATTAACATGACAACAATAGAGACAATCTCCATAATATTTAATTATTTGCCACAAGTCATGTTATTGAAGGTCACTACCTTTTGTCTAATCCTATTTTTCTCTTGTAAACTACAAGATCCAAAGAGAAATCGAGTACATAGACTCCATTTCGAGGTTCACGGCTTCAATCATTTTACTTTGATCAACACCCTCCATCATGCATGGATCCTTCTAGTCATCATCTAACATGAAGACTTGAGCTGTTCTTAAGCCCAAATGGAGGTTGGGTTGACTCACAATTCTCCCACTGCATTGAGGTACTAATATAACTACCTGACTCTCAAGTATGGCTCTGTCAACAACTCTTGCTGACTAAGTCTTAGTCTTTACCAATAGTCAATTCTTTTAATATCTTATTCATGGTATATGTTTATTTAACGATTTGTAGAAAGACAAAATTTGTAACTACAAACTTTTATTTTCATTTGAACTATAAAGAAGTCATGTCTACTATTAGGTACTTCTTTAAACTAAGTTTCATTTAATTTGGGATTTCTTGTAACAACTTTACAAGTGATCATAAATCATGAAAGTGTCATAAACAAACTTTATAACATTTTCACTAATCGAAGCAACTTTAGTACTACAGTCCTCACTGCCCACTTGTTTCCTTTTGTCATTTCCAATAAAATTTTAGTTTCTTTCTTTGCTCGTAACATATTTGTGACGTTAATATTGTAATAGCTAAGACCTAATCCCATTGACTATTAGAAAATAATACGAACTCTAAGTTCATTTATTTTTTATTACGATCTTATCATAATCATAATAGTTAACATCTGGTTAGTTCTTATTTATTCTTGAACTTTTTAAGAATCTGGACTTTAAGATCTAATAGGTTCCAAAATAAATATCCAATATGAAAGATCTTCTTTAGAAGAGACGAAAAATTCTCAACCACACTTTAAACTATTGCATCCATTGAGCCTCCAAGGCCCAAATGCAATAGGCTAGTGGTTCATTAACTGTTTGACATTTTCCATAAAAGGTCATAATGGTCATTAAACCCTCTAGACCAAGTTACAAATTGACTTTGGTTTAATCTAGATTAAAACTTTACCTATCTCACTAACTTGCCAAGGTTAGTTGGCACTTATGGATATTTAAACTTTGAAACCTGCTTGTCGTTTCATATTCTTATCCTTAACTCTGAACCATTCAATATTAAAAACTAATTTAAATGTTAAACCCTTAACACATAATTTGTTTTTATTCTCACTTGTTATTTCAAAATTAATTTTGACAAATACAAATCCTTTTTCCAAAACTCATACTATATGTGCTTTCGAATAGGGGAACAGAAATTGAATTTCTTTTGAACCTTGTGCAATTGTACTATATTTAATGAGAATTAATGTGGAAAATAATTTCATTTTCTTCCACTATTTAATTGTGAATAATTCAATAGTAATGTGTGTAACAATGACTTAATACATCCTTTCATTCTCATTAATAACTCATTGTACTTCAAAACTAATTTTGAAAAATAAAAACTCTATTTTCCCAAAGCTCATACTACATGTGATTTCAAATAGGGGAAAAGAAATCAAATTTCTTTTAAGAATTTGTACATAGTACTATAATTAATGAGAACTAATGGAAAAAATAACTTTATTTTCTCCCACTATTTAATTATGAACAATTCAGCGTTAAATAGTAATGTGTGTATTAACAACTTAGCACACACTTTTATTCTCATTAATATCTCACTATATTTCAAAACTAATTTTGAAATAGAATCACTTATTTTTCAAAGCTCATACCATATGTGCTTTCAGATAGGGAAAAAAGAAATCAAATTTCTTTTAAGAACTTGTACAAATGTACAGTATTTAATTCATGAGAAATAAGAAAGATTTTGTTATCTCCCACTATTTTAATTGAAACGACGTATTACCAAAACTTTTCTGGTATATTATTTTAATAACGAAATTTGAATTCAAAACCACAATTTAATGTTAATTAATTGACTCCCACTTAATCATAGTTCATTTTTTAATTTAGATTTCAATTTCAAACTTGCAAAAAAAAAATGTATTTCTACATACACGAATACACTACATGCTAAATATAAATAAAACTTAATTAAAGAATGCACCAACATTCAATAATTGGCATAAATTCAAAATATAACAATTTGAATGAACATAATTCCCAAAGAAAAGGTTTTATGCCACGATAGATCAACAATCAGAGATGAGTACTGCGTAAGGTAGGTCAATCACCACTTTCATTGAACCGAGACTTCTTCTCAATCAACAAGAACACAAGAATAACTCATATTTCTATGGTGTTGATTACCATGTATTGGTCTAGATTTTGCCAAACTACTTTAGCAAAATCTTTTTAGTGTAACCCATGTTTTAGATCCTGTAGTTTCATCCCAACAAGTATCGTCATAGGGTAGGTCAAGTGTTGGAACAAAACTACTATCCTATCCTGCTTAGGAGATTCTCCTGATATTGATCCATGTAAACACCTTCCATAGGGGATAGTTCAAAAGTCGCTTCGAGGCCCCACATGAACTTCATTTTGTGAACCCAACAATGGAGACATTGTCATATATCCTTCTACCACTTAATATTTTAAATTTTTTTTGGGATTTTCAAAAATCATAAAATGGTTTTTTTGGCTAAACAAAACTAATTCTAAGTTAACTCCAACCTAATCCATTTAACTCTTTAAAGTGGTTAGGTTAATTTTAATGTGAATTACCGAGTTTTAACCTAATTAAAACTATTCACATTATGGATCTGCTTAATGAATTTGAAGAAAACATTGACCAATTCAACTCATTGTTGGGTCCCTAGGTTGAGGTGCTCCCTTTCGATCAACTTAAAAATCCCATCTTATTCAGGAACTGTCTTAGACAAAGTTCACTTATGAGCAATTGTTATTTAATTTCATTAATTTTAATTAACACTTAATTAACTTAATTAAAAAAATTAATAAACCTATATTGATTTAAGGCCCAATTTATTTAAACAAAAAAAATCCACATTAATTACTCAATTCAAGTATTTATTACCTTGCAAACTATTCAAAAACTAATTAATTAACTAAAAAAGTAATTTAGTTTACAAATCATTTTAGAACTATTCTAAATTTAATTAACTAAAGAATTAACCTAATCAAATTAGGAGACATTCAAACATTTCATAAAATAACAATTATTTTGAAATGCATGAATACACAACCTATGGTGGGAATTGAGTTAAAACTATATGGCATACATTACGCAATATAATAAATAAAATCATGCATCACATGCTAAATCACATATACATCACATGCATATCAAAATTATTTTAAACTATACCGAACATAAAATAATAAATAATTAAAAGCAAATTTGACTAGCAGATTTGGCATATCTTAAGAAATTGAACATATCTTGGCCTTCAATTTCTTAAACCGGTGATGTGCATCAAGGAGACCAAACACTACCAAGAGAACCAATCACTAGGTTGCAAGCTAAAAGAGTCCAAGACTCCATCAACAAGCAAATTCATTATGGACCTTCTTAATGAATTTGAATAAAACACTAACTTATTCAACTCCCAGGTGGGTCCCCAAGTTGAGGTGCTTCCTTTCGGTCAACTTAAAAACTTGATCCTAGTTGGGACCTACGTTAGACAAAGTTCCCTTATGAGCAATTTTTATTTAATTTCATTAATTTTAATTAACACTTAATTAAAACAATTAATAAAACTTTATGGATTTAAGGCCCAATTTATTTAAACAAAAAAAAAATCCACATTAATTACTCAATTCTAGTATTTATTACCTTGCAAACTATTCAAAAACTAATTAATTAACTAAAAAAGTAGTTTAGTTTACAAATCATTTTAGAACTATTCTAAATTTAATTAACGAAAGAATTAACCTAATCAAATTAGAAAACATTCAAACATTTCATAAAATAACAATTATTTTGAAATGCATGAATACATAACCTATGGTGGGAATTGAATTAAAACTATATGACATACATTATGCAATATAATAAATAAAATCATGCATCACATGCTAAATCACATATACATCACATGCATATCAAAATTATTTTAAACTATACCGAACATATAATAATAAATAATTAAAAGCAAATTTGACTAGCAGATTTGGCATATCTTAAGAAATTGAACATATCTTGGCCTTAAATTTCTTAATTCGGTGATGTGCATCAAGGAGACCAAACACTACTAAGCGAACCAATCACTAGGTTGCAAGCTAAAAGAGTCCAAGACTCCATCAACAAGCAAGTTCAGAACCTACTTCTTATGATCAAGCTAGAGTCCAACAAAGAGGAAGACGCTCTTCACTTTAACATATGGAATGTCAAGCTCAAAGAAGAAGTAGGACAAGTGGAGAAACAAGCTTCAAGATAACATGAAGAATTCAAATTTGAAGACTCTACTTTTAATGTTAATTCAGGGACTATTTAGAGGTTAAACCCTAATTTCATACCTTTCATTATTTTCTTAAGCTTCATGTATAATTTATTTAATTGCTCTTAAGTCCAAGTTTAAGGTTATGTAACTTTATTCTGCCCATTTGGGAAAAGAAACTCCATAAATATTGTAATTAGTTTAGTTTAGGTTTAGTTTAAGTCTTTTTTTTTTTTTTTTTTAAATTTGGAGGATAAGATGCATATAAATAGTCATCTCCTTGTACATTTGAAGATTTTTGGCTTAGACTTTTGATGAATGAAATAAAATTAGCTCTTGAGCTTTTTCTTTGCTCCTAAAACCATGAGAGCTTGGTGCACTTGATCATGTTGCACAAATCCCTTGGAAACATTCAAATTTAGGTTGGTCACCAAACTTGTGGAGTGTTTTAATCCTCAATCTAAAGCCTTGACCTTTAAGGTAAGTTCATTCTTCTTTTCCTTGGGTGATTCGTGGGGTGTATTCTAGGTGTTACTGTGTGTGTTTAAGACGTGCTTGTTTATACAAGGGTTGCTTAAGCCACTTGTGGTAGGGTTGAGCATAACATTTGGTATCAGAGCTTAGGCTCAAGATTGGACATATTCCCATCTGTCTTACTAGGTTTCCCACGTTTACTTTCCAAGCTCCAACCATTGCTTGTTAACCAAGAGGTGTTTGAAGCTTTTATGTAGTTAATGTCTTGTGTTTTCTATTTTGCTTGTAGCTTTCTGTTTTTCTTTATAAAACAAAAAGAAGAAGAAGAAGAAGTAGAAAAACAAAAACAAAAACAAAAAAAGAAGAAGAAAAAGGAGAGGAAAGAAATCAGCTGTGAAAAAAATCTGTTGTTGTATCTAATTGAAACGTTTTTGTTCTATGCCTTATGAGATTGATCTTGTGCTAAATTAATACTTGTTTTAAACCTTCTTGAGTCTACTTTTAGAGTTGGAAAATTTCAGCTCATTTGTATTTCATTTGGTGGAATAAAACAAAGGAGAAGCAGAAGCTGTCTGGGGAAGGAGAAGGAATAATACTACACAGTGTCTAGCTTGACTTTCAGCCTCCAAATCAAGCCATTTTCCTTATTTTCTTTTTGTGAAAATCACTTTTCTTTCTTTTAAAATATCTATAAGAACTTAAAAATTAATTTGGAGTCAAAACCCCATGTGCATACCCCCTTAAAAAATGGAATAGGATAGCAGACCCAAAACAGTGTCCTGTTACCAACCAAAAGCATTGTTGCCTAATTTTGAAAATTTTATAGCCTCCCATACTTATCCAAATATGATTGCAGCCCACTTTTACTTTCCATTTTGAGTCTAGTTTCATGCCAAATTAATTTTGAACCAATTCCTTTCAATACCAGTCCATGCCATCAGGAAACGTACACACTGTTCATTCACTATTTCCCAAAACAATGTTTCTGTGATTTTGACCAACCTTCACTCTATGGAATATTCGTCCAAATCCAGTGATCCAAATTGAATTCCAACCTTGGTAAGTGTTCTTAGGTCAATTCCTTGTGTGAATATGCTTTTATTTCAGAATTGCCACGAGCCATTTGCTCACGCCAATAGCTCACATTTGAGTCTTCTTATGAATTTTCCTGTTACATTGCGTTGTCACGTAGTCTGTCTTGTTTCATTAATTCGTTAAAAAAATAGAATTGATCTCTTTCTGATATTTTGCATGCTTAAACTAGACACCCTAAACTTTCCAAAACAGCTTTTAAATTTAAATTTGCACGAGTGTAGTCTTCACACTGATGCTTTAAAGTTTGCTAAAATTCTGGAAAAGGTTGCCTTCACTACTGCTTCTATTGTCTAATCTCATTCCTACCTTGCGTTACTCTCTTGTTGTTCCTACGTTCTTTTTACTCTAACTTATTCTTGGTACAATTGTGATTTGCCACAAGTAATCTAACTCAGTGATTCAAGGGAATTGATTGCTTGAGACAAGCTTGCACACTCATGGTTACCTCACCATTTTAAACTTGAGAGGTTGTGAGCAAGAGGCCTTCAACCTTGAATGGCTTGTGAAGGATTAAAAAACAAGAGAGAGAGAGAGAGAAAGAGAGAAGAGATAGAGAAGAGAGAAAAAATTAGTAAGATCTACTTATTGTATTTGTTTTTTCTTCTTTAACGTTCTTTTGTTTTTCAGCATGGTAAATATTGTAGCAAGAGTACTTATGGAGGAAAGAAATGAAGAGGTAAAGAATGAAGGGAGGGAATCTAGTGTGGGAGGTGCACGGGGGGTGGAACCACTCCAAAAAAACTTAGAAAGGGTTCATGAAAGCCTAGAACAACTCAACACCATAGTGCAAAGAATGAAGGCCAGGTTACAAGATGTTGAAAGGCAAAACCCCAAATTTCCCCACCAAACCGACCACCTAGGGGATTAGGTCGAAAGAGTGATGAAGACTATGACTCTATGGAGTTAGATGTGGGAGATAACTACTTGGAAGAAGATGAAGCACCTCCTAGAGCACCTAGGTACCATGGCCGAGGGAGAGGAAGGAGAGGAGGTTACCAAAGAAGAGAAGAAAACCTTATCACCATCATCATCGCCCAATGACATAGGGAAGAAGACCGAGCCTTGGGGGGGGGATAAAACTTAAGTTCCTAAGTTTTATGAGAAATCCAACCTCGAAGAGTACATCCAAGGAAAAAAGAAGGCCAACTTTGTGTTTGGATGCAACTATCTCAGCGAAAGAAACAAAGGTACATGTTGCCATATCTCATTTTAAAGATTATGCACTTGAATGGTGGGATCATTTGTGGATGCATAGTAGAAGGGTACAATTACCACTCATAGCTACCTGGCAAGAACTCAAGGAGTGCATGAGAAGGATGTTTATTCCTAAACACTTCTCAAGAGACAATGCATAAAGACTCCAACGGTTGAAACAAGGTACCAGAATCGTAGAAGACTACGAAAAAGAGATGGAGACCTTGCTAAATCGCTTCGATGTGGAGGAGGATGGGGAGGAAACCAGACATGTTTCCTTGGTGGCCTAAATGAAGATGTGGCCGACAAGCTAGATCTCCAATTCTATGAAGATTTGGAAGAAATGTCACACTTAGTTGCCAAGATTGAGAAGCAAAACAAAAGAAGGCAAGCAAGGTACAAGTCTGACTCTAAACCTCACACTGATAGCACTTGGAAGAGAGATTCAAAACCTAGTGAGGCTAAATCATCCATGAACAAGTATTGGAGTAAGAAACAAAAACAAAAGGGAGAGGCTTCCTCCAAAGGAAAGAAAGTGGCTGAGAACCCCCCTATTAGGACTAGAGAGCTTAAATGTTGGAAATGCCAAGGAATTGGCCATATTAGCTGTGAGTACCCTAACCAAAGGGTGATGATAATGAGAGAGAGGAAATGGGTTTCAGATGAAGAAGTTGAGAGTGAAAAGGAGGGGGAAGAACACCCAGGGAGCCACTCTACTAGTGATAAGGATATGGAGGACCCTCATACCTTAACCCTAGCAACTAGAAGAGCACTTAGCACCTTGGCCAAGGAAGATCACCTAGAGGACCAACGAGAAAACCTATTTTACTCTAGATGCCTAGTCAAGAACACTCCATGTAGCTTAGTTATAGATAATGAGAGTTGCACTAATGTAGTGAGCACCACACTTGTGTCTCGGTTAGGATTGAGCACCACACCCCATCCTAAACCCTATAAGTTGCATTGGCCCAATGACAACGTTGACATAAAGGTAAGTAGGCAAGCACTTGTTTCTTTAGCTATTGGAAAATATAAGGATGATGTTCTTTGTGATGTTGTGCCTATGCTAGCGGGGGACGTGCTTTTAGGGAGGCCTTGGAAATTCGACAAAAGAGTGATGTATAATGGATACCTTAATCAATATACCTTCACTCATAAAGATAAGAAAACTACCTTACTTCCTTTATCTCCTGAAGAGGTGCGAGTTGCTCAACTGAAACTTGAGAAGAGCAAGGTGGGAGCCAAGGCCAAGGGAGAAAAAAAAGGGAGACTACAAAGATGAGCACAACAACATAGGTAAAAATATTTTTGCAAAAGCTCATGAGGTACACGGAGCCTTATTTTCTCAAAAGGCCTTACTTATGTCGATGTGCAAGGACCATGTTTGCTCACTAATGATTTTTATCCTACTTGCCTTAGGGAGTTTGTTGAACTTTTACCGGAATTTGTGGACATCTTTCCCGAGGAACTTCCCAAGGGACTCTCGCCATTAAGAGAGATTAAACACAAGATTAATTTCATTCCCGTGGCTTCTATCCCTAACTGACCAACATATCAAACTAACCCCAAGGAAGTAGAGGAAATTCAAAGGCAAGTGAATAACTTCTTGCCCTCAAGTATGTAAGGGAGAGCCTTAGTCCATGTAGTGTTCCAGTACTTTTAGTGCTTAAGAAAGATGGGAAAAGGAGAATGTGTGTGGATTGTCGTGCCATTAATAAGATAACAATCAAATATAGACATCCCATTCCTTAGCTAGATGACATGTTAGATGACCTTCAAGGATGTTGTTTGTTCACAAAAATAGATCTGAAATCCAGTTACCACCAAATTAGAATGCATATAGGGGATGAGTGGAAAACCGCTTTCAAAACTAAGTTTGGTTTGTATGAATGGCTAGTTATGTCTTTTGGTTTATTAATGAACCTATCACATTCATGTGTTTAATGAATCATGTTCTTCGAAAGTTCTTGGGAAAATTTTTGGTGGTGTACTTTGATGACATACTTGTTTACTCAAAATGATTTCAAGAACATGTGGAACATGTAAAAAGTGTATTGGAGACTCTAAGAATTGAAAATCTTTATGCTAACCTCCACAATTGTGAATTTGTTTGGAGAAAGTTAAATTCTTAGGCTTTGGCATTTCAAGTAAAGGTGTGGAGGTTGATGAGGAGAAGGTTAGAGCCATCAAGGAGTGGCCTACAGCTCAAAGTGTAGGCGAGGTAAGAAGTTTTCATGGTTTAGCCGATTTTTATCGTAGGTTTATTAAAGACTTTAGCACGTTTGCTTCCCTTTTAAATGAGTTGGTTAAAAAGAATGTTTCCTTTTTTGGAGAGAGGCACAAGAGCAAGCTTTCACCATTTTGAAGGAAAGGTTATGTCAAGCCCCTTTACTTGCTTTGCCTAACTTTGATTTAACCTTTGAGATTGAATGTGATGCAAGTGGTGTAGGTATTGGAGCGGTTCTCACTCAATAACACAAGCCATTGATGTACTTTAGTGAGAAATTGAGAAGAGCTCCATTGAGGTACTCTATATATGTCAAGGAACTTTATGCTTTGGTAAGAGCTCTACAAACTTGGCAACATAATTATGGCCAAAAGAATTTGTTACTCATACGGATGATGAAAGTTTGAAACATTTAAAGGGCCAAGACAAGCTAAATCATAGGCATGCTAAGCGGTTAGAGCATATTGAAATGTTTCCATATGTGATAAAGTACAAAAAAGGTAAGGAGAATCTGGTCGTGGATGCTCTCTATCATGGAGGTATGCACTCTTTTCCACATTAGATGCAAAACTCTCAGGTTTTGAGCACATTAAACCATGGTATGTAATTGACCCTTTCTTTGGACCTAGTCTTGAGGCTTGTAACAAAGGAATTGCTAATGACCATTACATGTTCTTTGAAGGTTTTTTGTTTAGAGACAACAAGTTGTGCATTTCTAGTGATTCAATCTGAGAATTACTAAGCAAGGAGGCTCATGGAGGTGGCCTCGTGAGACACTTTGGCGAGAAGAAAACTTTGGACATGTTGGCTGAACACATTTATTGGCCAAGAATGGTAAAGGATGTTAGAAAGGTATGTGCACAATGCTTTGCATGCACACAAGCAAAGTCAAGGCTAAAACCTCATGGTATGTATACTCCTTTACCAATCCCTCATGCTCCTTGGGTTGATATATCGATGGATTTGGTCTTAGGGTTGCCTAGAAGTAAACGAGGTAAGGATAGTGCCTTTGTTGTGGTTGATAGCTTTAGCAAAATGGCTCATTCATACCTTGTGTAACGCCCCATTATTTGAATTGGCTATTAATGGGCGTTATTTTTTTTAGATTTATTAAGTGATTAAGAAGTAATTGTATTAATTAGATGAATTTTTCGAATTAAGAATTTATTAAGGATTAGAAAAAGATTATGGAAATTATTGGGAATTTTATTTGAATAAAATAAGAGATAAAATAAGATAAAATAAGGAAAATTTTA
>JAOANK020402254.1:0-13654 GCA_026257165.2 Telfairia occidentalis | reverse complement strand
CGCATGTCCCCACATGAACGATTTAGGATCACATCATTTGTATCATATACAAAGCGGGCCACGTTCCATAGTGTCCCTAGGAAAAGGTACCCAACCTAATCCTAGGTCCGAGGTCATCCACTGCTCAGTCTACGTCACCAGGTGGAGTTTTTCGTGCATCAACGTTTGGCGCCGTCGGTGTGAATTCGAGAAGATAGGCCTGTTTCAGAGATGGCACGATCAGGTTTCGACCATTCAGAAAGTGATAGACACCGGTCACAATCTGGCAATGAACAAACAGCTACTTTGTAGCTCGACCCATCCCTTCCAACGAGGAGATGAGGAAGGGGTCGAAGGTGCCAGACGGCTACGACTCAAATTGAGGCCCTACAAGCTCTGGTCCGCGACCGGGCACAAGTCCTCCAAGCTGTACAAGCGTAGGTGCAGGCGCTGGCGAACCATGCCCCTCTTGCACAAACTCAACCTCGGGAGACCGAGGCCAGCGATATGGCAGCACGAACCTCCAGAGCTAGACCCCAGGGTAGCGAGCGTCGGGCGGGAGTATTCGTACGCAGCACGCATGCGAGGTCAGACCTCCGCACAAACCGGTCCACAAGGCAAAGCACTCTCAAGTCAACTCACAGCGAGGCCCTAATCAGCCCGACCTGCGCGACAAGATTGAGGCCAAAAAATGAAAGCGAAGCACATCTTGCAGCAGAAGCCGCTACACCGATGCTTCGAGCAAGCCTGACTGGGAAGACGCCCTGGACGAAGTCCCGACAAAGCTAAGGGGTATGAAGAAGGAATCCACTGCCAAGAAAGCCCAGGGATGGCCGCTGCGAAACATATCCTGAAATTGGGTCTAGAACCATTCACCGCCGAAGTAATGAATGCAGAAATCCCAAAGAAATTTAAAGACCCGACCATGAAGCCCTATGATGGAACGACCAACCCCGTCAAGCACGTCGACACCTATCGGTGGAAAATAGAATTACACCAGGTGTTGAATGTCATCTGATGTCGCGCCTTCTCTGTCACCCTGACAGGGGCTACACGAGCCTGGTACCGCAAGCTAAAACCCGGTGTGATATCCACCTTTCAGGAATTAGCTGAAATTTCTGTAGATCAATTCCTCGAGAGTAGCGAGAACCAACGCCCCTCCAGTCATTTGATGGTCTAGTACCAGAATGAAGGGGAAACGCTGCGACAGTTCGTTACCCGATTCCTACGGGAAGCATTCCGTGTGAGTGACTACTCGGACGAGGTAATCATAGTCACGTTTACTGGGTGCTGCAAACACCCTAAAATGCTACAGTATATTGCCGTCCACAAACCAAAGACGTTCGCAGAAGTTCTCTCCTACGCTAACGGTCTTATGACGTTTGAAGACCTCACCATCTTGAAAAAAAATGCCAACCACGATATCTGCACCATCATCGTCTCACAGAACGAAGGATAAAACTTCTCACCATACCTCGTCGCGACAACGCGATGTGCCCTGTGGTGAACGGAGGGATGAGAAGAGAGATGAGAAACGCTCGGCAAGGGGCTGAAGTTCGAGAAGTACACTCCCACGACCGCCCGAATTGCAGAAATCTATGTTGTGGCTGAAGATGTAGGTCTCGTCACCCCACCAAAGAGACTAAAAGCGGGATCTCGCCAGCACGACCAATCAAAATACTGTCGATTCCACTGAGACCATGGCCACGACACGTTAGACTACTACGAGCTAAAGGAGCAAATCGAAACCCTAATCCAGAAAGGGTACCTCAAGAAATTTGTTGCACAACAAAGGGCAAGTGACGCCTTGGCAACGACAGAGTGGGAAAGGTCGCGATCACCCCGAAGGGACTGCCCTATCGAAATACACACCATTTTTGGGGCATGGTCAAGGGGGCACTTTGGGCAGAAAAGGGAATCCCTAGTCAAGGAAGGGCAGAACGAGGTATGTCATGTTTCAAACATTTAACCCTCACTACCTATTATGTTTAATGATGAAGACGCCAAAGAATGTCATAGCCCTCACAATGACGCGCTTGTCATTCGTGCTGACATCGACCACATGAAGGTCTTTCGTGTCCTTGTCGATGGTGGCGTCTCTACCAACATTCTTTAATATGCCACATATTCGAAACTGAGATGGCAACGAAGCCATCTCAAGCCCAGTCAGACCCCTCTGGTCGGCTTCTCAGGAGAATGAGTAACCCCAGAAGGGTGCGTCGAGCTCCCAGTAAACATAGGAGAAGGACCAACTCAGGTTACAAAAGTACTTGAGTTCGTGGGAGTGGACGGTACCTCGGCTTACAACACCATCCTAGGTCGGCCCACAATCCACGCATTGCGAGCTGTACCTTCCACTTTCCACCAGATGATGAAGTTTCCTACGCCTAATAGTGTTGGTGTAGTTCGAGGCGAGCAGCGAGCCTCGTAGGAACACTACATGCTGGCCATGAAAGGCACGCCGACCACGTGCCCCGTAGATTCTCATTCCCCCACATTGATCCCTCTTCCACCAGCTAAGAAAATAGAATGAGATGCTTATCGAACAGAAGAGCTCGAACTTGTGCCCCTACTCAGCCCAGAAAAGTAGGTCAGTATTGGTATTAAGTTGGGGGCCCCACAGAGGAATAGACTTATCAAATTCCTCCGCAAGAATGCAGATGTTTTTGCATGGTCACACGAGATTATGCCCGGGATAGATCTCAATATTATGGTGCACTGGCTCAACATCGACTCGGCCCACTGACTAGTCAAGCAAAAGCGTCGACCAGTTGACGCGGCCCGCCGCTCTGTCATACAAGCCGAGGTGAAGAAACTCCAAGATGTCAACTTTATCAAAGAGGCATATCATCCCGAGTGGCTTTCCAACGTGGTGTTGGTTAAGAAAGTAAATGGAAAATGGCACATGTGCGTGGACTTCACCAACCTGAATAAGGTCTGCCCTAAAGATAGCTTTCCACTGCCCAGAATAGATCAGCTGGTTAATGCCACAACTGAGCACGAGCTCTTGACCTTTATGGATGCCTACTCTAGATACAATCAAATCAAAATTCATGTCTCTGACCAGGAGCATACGTCCTTCATCACTAACCAAGGTTTGTTTTGCTACAAAGTAATGTCATTCGACCTCAAAAATGTCGGGGCCACGTACCAACGAATGGTCAACAAGATGTTCGCTGACCAAATCAGCCGCAACATGGAAGTCTACGTGAACGACATGCTGGTGAAAAGCGTCACTTCAGACCAGCACGAAGCCGACCTCGCCGAAGCTTTCAACGCCCTCCGGCTGTATCGGATGAAGTTGAACCCGACAAAATATGCCTTCGGCGTTGTGTCAAGAAAGTTCTTAGGATTCATGGTCCACTAACGCGGGGTTGAGGCCAACCCAGATAAGATAAAGGCAGTTATAGACATGAATGCCTCGAAAAACCTCAAACAGCTGCAAGGCCTTAACGGATGAATTACAGCCCTTAACAGATTCGTGTCGCAGGCCACAGACAGATGTCTTCCCTTCTTCAAAATCATAAGAGAAAAGGGACCGTTCAAGTGGACCGAGGAATGTGACCGAGCCCTGGCACAATTGAAAAAGTACTTAAACTCGGCTCTTCTCCTCGCTAAGCCTGCTCGGGGTGACGAGCTCTAGCTCTACCTGTCTGTCTCTGAAACTGCCGTCAGTTCAGCACTGGTCAAGGAGGTAGACGGAGTACAGAAGCCCGTTTACTACACGAGCAAAACCCTCATGGGCATTGAGACAAGGTACCCAAATCTGGAAAAAGTAGCCTTGCCTTTAGTCACCTCAGCGTGCCGTCTCCGACCCTACTTCCAAGCGTATTAGGTAACCGTCCTCACTGATTTTCCACTGAAGTAGGTGCTACACAAACTCGAAGTATCCAGGAGGCTGATGAAGTGGGTTGTCGAGCTCAGCGAGTACGACATACGATATGAGCCCATAACCTCGATCAAGGGGCAGATCGTTGCTGATTTCATTGCCGAACCCACCTCTCCCTCGACTTCTGAAGATCCAGATGAAACCTGGACCTTGTACGTAGATGGCTCATCCAATGAAAGGGTTTCGGAACTGGTATTCTGCTGACCTCATCCGCTGGAACCAGATTTGAGTATTCGCTACGCTTTAGGTTTTGGGCATCCAACAATGAGACAGAATATGAAGCACTAATAGTCGGTCTGACGATGGCCAAAGCTTGGAAGTCCGACAGCTGCGGATCCTAAGTGATTTACAACTTATGGTGAGTCAAGTCATTGACGAATATTAGGCTAAAGACGAAAAGATGGCAAAATATTTGAAAAATACGCGTGAGCTATTGACCGAGTTTATGTTCACTATTAAACAAATACCCCGATCGTAGAATTCAAGCGCCGACACCTTGGCGAAGCTCACATCCGCTTTCGAGATGAAATTAGTTTGGACGGTACCGGTAGAGGTCCTGCCACAGCCAACCACTACCGAGGTCGAGGCCCTGAGCACTCATAAGCACCCTCTCTGTTGGGTGGACCCCATAAGCAACTACCTTAAGGGGGAAGTATCAACCGATCGCCTCGAAGCTAGGAAACTAGCGCGAAAAGCATGGAGATACCTCCTCGTCGGCGATGTCCTGTATAATCGAGGATACTCACTGCCTCTTCTAAGGTGCCTCGACCTTGACGAGGCCAATTATGCCATGAGGGAGATACACGAAGGTGTCTGCGGGAACCACTCTTGCGCCCGCTCCCTAGCAGCAAAACTAGTGAGGTAATGATACTACTGGCCGACGATGGGAGCTGACGCACGAGCTTTCGCCTAGCGCTACGATCATGTCAAAGGCTCACCTCGGTACCTAGGCAGCCGCACACTGTGCTCACCTCAATAGAAGGTCCCTGGCCGTTCACACAATGAGGAATAGATCTCATCGAGCCCTCCCAGTGGGCAAGGGCCAAGCCAAACATGCGGTCGTAGCTATTGATTATTTTACGAATTGGGCTGAGGTCGAGACTCTAGCTACAATAACCGAGAAGAAAGTCACGTCATTCATATGGAAGAATCTAGTGTGCCGGTTCGGAGTGCCTTATGCGATTATTTCAGACAACAGAAGGTAGTTTGACAACAGCAACTTCAAAGATTATTGCGGAAAGCTTAACATCAATCACTTCACCTCGTCCCCGGCTCACCCCCAAGCTAACGGGCAGGAAGAAGCAGTGAATAAGATCATCAAGCACGGCCTCAAGGCCTGGCTAGCAGAACTCAAAGGGGCTTGGGCTGAAGAATTACCCGCTGTTCTTTGGTCTTATCGGACGACAACTTGGACAGCCACAGAGAAACACCATTCTCCTTGGCCTTCGGACCAGAGGTCGTACACTGCACCCAGGGATTCTTGGAGTCCTAGAACAATGAAGCCTTGAAGTTACACCTTGACTTACTAGAAGAAGCTCGGCGAAACTCGGAGCTTCAACAAGTTGAGTACCGAAATCGCATGGTTCATTTCTACAACGCCCGAGTATGACCCCGCCAGTTTAGGATAGGCGATCTCGTGTTAAAGAAGATCCTTCACCACCACGGTGCACTTGGGTCGAACCTGGGAGGGACCGTATAAAGTGAAGGAGCTCCGAAAAAAAAGAACGTATGTGTTGGCAGACCTGAGCGGACGAGCTCTACCTCATCCATGGAACGTCGACCACCTACGGATATACCACCAGTGAACACGCATGATTTAACGTTTACGTCGGCTAAAGAATATTTGAAGTTTCCTTAAATGGGGGCCCTTCCCATAACCTTCCCATAACGATGGTCAGCTAAGTTTACGAAAAGTTTTGTTTAGTGCGCCAATTATTCCAATATCAATAAAAGAAAAGTCAGTTATCAATAAAAGGAAAAGTTTATTAATAAAACATCCTTGAGATCAGCCTTATTACAATAAGATTCCTAGTCTAAATAGCCTTAAGATTGGCCTTATTACAATTGGATCCCTAATCTAGGTGGAAGGGGATCAGCAGCTCAGGTCGGCCACGATAGAAGAGGGTAGCAGCTCATCACCTTGGGGTAGCCCCTCTACAAAGCGCTTCTGCCGAAAGAACCCAAATCCTTCAAGTGGCGGGCGAATAACGCCTACGCCTACGCCTGACGAGACGAGACCGAGCCGCGAAAGACTCTCTCTCAGCCATGGTGTCCTCTGGCTCCGTTGTCTCAGACTGAGGACGTTCCTCCACTATGGTGTGGCTAGGCTAAAATTCAATAGTAGCTCGGCCACCATGCGTCATTTCTAGCATTAACTCCTTAGAACACAGCCTTTCAGAAAAATCTAATCCTAGCCGATCGGCCTGCCTGAGTTCCCGAGTAAGACAAGCATGAGTCACCTTGTGAGTGGCCAGACGATGCTCAAACTCCACCTCTTTCACGAAGACACGGTTCACCAACTCGGACTGTATCGCCTCATTCTTGGCCACCGCGACCTTCATTTGCTCGATAATCGAACTCCAAGAGTAATCCACCCAGAATGGACTTGGGGTATGGGTAGGAGACCCATCCCCGGTTGGGAATGAAGTAGCGCCGCAATCTTCGAAACCAAACATTCTACCTTGGAGCAATTGGAGTTGAGAGGAATGAGGAGAAGGCGTAAGAATGCTGGCCCATTTATAGACCCGGCAAGATACCTCGAACCTGTGAACCCCCCTCAGGAAGGAACACCATCCCTTGGAAAGGGGCGTAATCCCTGGAAAAATGGTGAGATTCTTTGGAATCGACGATCTCGATCTCGACCTCGGGCTCTTTACAATTTCCAAATTTAAGGGGGAGACCTCGGACGCCAAGGGGTTCTCGGCGCCCGAGCTGAAGGCTAAGGAATATCAGTCTCGCGAAGATAGTAATGGTCAAACTCTGCGCCCAAGCTCCGAGCAAGATGGACAAGCTAGGACTTGAGAAAATCCTAGACCAATACTTCGGTAGCATGAGACAAGGAGTTGAGAAAATGGCCAAACTTTCTCGGAACAAGACGAACGAGCTGGGACTTAAGAAAATCTTGAGGTAATACGTTGAAAGAAGAGCACGAAGAATTGAAAAAGAAATTGAGGTAATGCGTTGAAAGCAGAGCACGAGGAGTTGAAAAAGATTTATTCATTAAGTAATAGTAAGTACATCAGTGCACGTTCAAAAGAAAAGAGGGAGAGAGTTGATCTACCCTAAACTAATATATCACCGAGGTGATCCAGATCAACGTCTTCTGGACGCACCTTGGTCTGAGGCTATGGAGCTTCATCATTGACAGCCGCGCCCATGACTTCTTCCTCGGGAGCCCAATCAGCATCATAGGCAGCACAGATCGCTGCACAGTCCAAAGTCGGGAACTGCTCCAGAGCATTATCCAAGGCATAGTCAAACCCCCCAGTGGCCCATTCGTTCTACGTCTCGCGTGTACCAGGGTGTTCTTCGAACGCTGTGGTCAGTAGGGCGACGTCGGAGATAGTAAGCTCGGCTTGAGCGGCCTTCTCCTCTACAGCCTTCTTCTCCTCGGCTACGCGGGAGAAGGGGTCTTTCATCTCCACCTTAGAGCTATTCCACGTTGACTCGGCCTCCTTGAGAGAAGAAAGCTACTCTCTTAGCAAATCATTCTTCCGACAGGCTTCTTCGAGTTTGGAATCAGCGCCAGCCCTCGTAGCTTCTTCCTCGCGGTAACTCTTTTCAGCAGCGCGTCGTTTCTCCTCGAAGACTCGTGTCTGAGCTTGCTCGGTCACACTTAGCTGAGCTTGCTCACGGAGCTCGGCACTTGCCAGCACGACACCCTCACATAGAGAAAGAAGTAGCTACACAAAAAACTAAAGTTAGATAAGGAAGCTAGGTGCACCATGACCGAGTGAGAGTAAAGGTCAACTTACTCGAGTAGCGTCGTTGCATGATTGGCTCAGAAATCGATCTACGTTTTGCAGGTTGGAGGCGATCCGACCCAAAGCATGTTCGATGAAGGAATAGACCGCATTCCCAATAGTCACCTCCACGTCGGACGCCTGGAAGGAAGTGAGGAGGGGAACTCCAAAGTCCAATGGCTCCTCCGCCGCAGGTCGTCCTGGTGCCTCGAAATTGAACGACAGATTCTCCACCACCGGAGGGAGAGAAGTTGCCTCCTCATCTGGCTGAGGAGCTTGGACCTCGGCTGAGACATCAACGAGGTGCTCGGCGTCGGCCTCCGGTGGGGCCTCAACAGGTACGGGCGGTGGCAGAATATGGATGACCGACCCCTCAGGTGGGACTCGATCCTGACTCGTCCGTTTGACGAACTGGCATTGTCGACATCTTGGGCACGCTTCTTGCGCTGCCTCCGTTGAAAAGAGGACAATCCGATAGCATCTCGTCTACAAAGGAACAGGTCGAAATGATCACAACAAAATATGTATGAATATATATCTATAAGCCAAAGGAGTAAAAGGTTACCTCAGACAGAGAGAAGGTGCAAACCGAGCTCGGCAAGTTGCTTCTCGCTGAACAGCACGTCACTATGGCAGAGTTTGGGGTTAAGCTCAGATGTGGCCTCGTTGAGGGGTTCTGGATTCTCGAGCAAAACTGCAAAAGGAAGAGAAGAATGTAAGAAATAAACGTACTCATACCTCCCAGTCGAGCTTGAGGGAGAAGTACTCACTTGGCACCCCGAACTCAACCGGGACCTCGCAGATTGGCCCTCCGTCGGCGTTAAGGGCAAGCCACTCTCCAGAGGCAAAGAACCATTGGTTCTTCCAATTCTTGACCAAGGTGGGACTGGCAACCTTGAAGTCAATATTGGTGCAGATGGCAGCGTAATAGCGGCCTCAGATGCGGTGGTGGTTCTTTATGGAAAAAACACTAAGGGCTTGGTTGACCTCAACCTTGTCCTGGCCGAAGAGCCTCCACAACGCATAACAACCCAACAGCGTCCCCCATGCATTAGGGGTGAGCTGAGCAAGGGCTAGGCCAACCCTAGCTAGGAATAGTTGGACAAAAGATGGGGGGCAACCGAACACCCCTCGTGGACATTTGGGGATAAAGGGTGACACATCTGGGGGGTGGGTTCTCCGACGTCTCTCCAGGGACAGGCACCTTAATCTCTACGTTGTCAGGGATGAAATATCTCTCCCTCAAGCTAACCATCAACCCAGCGATAATCTAGAAGGGCATCGTCGGGGAACCAACGAAGGCTGAGCTGATGCAGCCTCACCTCGACCAAAGGTAGAGGCAGGAGCGCCAGGCTCGGACTCTAGTCTACGACCATACCTAATGCTACCTAAGTCGCTAGCCATGCAGCTAAGGTGAATAACAAAGAAGAAAGAGAACTGACCTAGAGCCTACAGCGAATCTGGGAGCACGGATCGAGAGCTCTGAGGTAGATGCCTCAACTAGAGTGGGCTATCTCCTTTTATAGCCGCAGTAGCATCGCTTCACTGACAGACACAATCATAACCATTGCCCCAAGAATCGAAGTGTCGTTCCAACCAATGGGTGCGACTCTCCGTACACCCAGAGGCGATTACAACCGAGGTCAGCTTCGGCGATTGGTAACCGAAGTAAGGGGTTGGCCCGCACGAGTCGTCGACCCCACCTCCATAAGCCAAATCAACGCTACTCCACATTGGCCCCTAGCTCTGCGAACATGGAGTGGGGGCCAATGATGAGGGTTAGGTTCACTGAAACACATGGGTGAACCTGAAAGCGTCACATGTACAAGTACACCTCGGTCATAGCCGAAGTGAAATGTAACACCTAGGTTCGATCGAGGTGGGACAAGCTCGAGGTGCGGAGTGAATCCCAAAATCGCTCCAGATTGGACGCAAAGGGAGAAAATCACTCTTCCCATCACTCCACCTCTAAATCAGCCACGGATCATAGCTGATCGGGAGGATTACACCACAAATGACTCTCATTCGCTCGAGTATAAATACCCAAGGAAATAACATTGAGAGGTACGCACTGAGATCTAAAGACAATCCATACCTATTCCCTCTGCCTAACTAACTTGAGCGTCGAAGTGTGGTACACACCACCCCACCTCACCTCGCCCTCTTCTTTCAGGTCCGAGGTCACCCACTGCTCAGTCCACGTCACCAGGCGGAGTTCCTCGTGCATCAACACTCAGTTTGGTAGCATAAATGCAGTTAAAAGTAAATATATGCGTACACAAATCTATTATAAATAAAAGAATTTTAAATTAATAATACCCTCAAGTTGGTTTGATTCAACTTTATAAAGGGTCTTTTGATTCGGATGGTGCAGGACTGATGGTGTAGAAAATAGGTTTGTTAAGCCTGAATTTGTGAAACCTGTGTTCAAAATCTACTTTGTTAAATCTGATTTATTATAAGTGTGCTTGATAGGTAGATTTAAAATTTATAATAAATAATAGATAACTTATGCATTAATTATTTAATTAAAATAATATATTTATGTATGAAATTAGATTAAAAATATTACGTTTCTTATAAAAGTAGGGAGTACTAATTGAAAAGTAAATAAAATATTTCTAAAATTATATTTGTTCACCAAATTCTTTTTCAAAACTATTTGATTGTTTGTGAAAATGTTTTTGGAGTATTTAGTATATACCAGTGTGAATAAAGAATATAATTTTTTATACAAATTTATCTAACATGAAATTTATGTCATAAAGAAAATGTTATCTATTGTCTACGTTATTGTTAATTACTTGCTATACTAACTAAATTTATATACTAATTTTTATCAACTTTACCATTGAACTCAAATTTCTTTTATTTAACTAATACATTAGATTTAAGAGGTAACACAATTTAAATAATACTAGTTTAAAAGCTATTATCTTCAACACAAGTTAACAAAAATACTTAAATTAAATAATTATATAAAAGGTATTTGTAACATGTAGCAAACATTTTTACTATACTTGCAAATATAACAACCAGTTTTAAGTTTTGCAAATATAGAAATTCTTTTAAAATCAGATTTTTAGTTTTTTATTTATTTCATTTCATCATCCTTATTTTTTAAATAAGTGATATATTTAATATGAAGTATATCAATACGTAGATTGTTGACATACCTATATGAAGTATATCAATGATATACTAAATTAAAGATATACTTAATATAAAGTATATCAATGATATACTAAATCACGTAAGATTTTTTTACTTGTTTTAGTCCTTTAATTTCCTTCTTCAAATAAGCTAAGTCAACGTTTTTATATTCATGTCCTCTTTCTTTTTATTTAAAAATTTCTTTTTAAGTCGTCATTTCTTCTTTTTAATTTAGTTTCTCGTTTATTTTCTTCATGGATCTTAACAAATACCATAGCTTATTAAAAACCTATTAACCGTGAGCATAATAGGAATTATTGAAAATTAAATAAAAAAATTGATTAAAGATTAGCTATTGAACAATAAATTAGTCATATATATATCTGATACTAAGTACATCATTCATGTACTTCTTATTACATATATTAAGAAAACAATATATTAGCAATATCAGGTATATCAATTGTATATCACTAATATTTATTGATATAATCCTAAATATATCTTTGATATACCCCTTATTACATATATCAAGGAAATAGTATATATCAATGATATACTTTGTATCATATATATCAGTGATATATCAATGGTATATCACTGATATTATTGATATACCTAATATAGAATTGTACGCCTTAAAAAACCGTCATTTTAGGGTATTCTAGACTTTTCCGCATTTTAGTTTGAGCTAAGCCTAGATTTTTCACTATATTTGCAAAACAAAAAAGTAGTTGCTAGATTTGCAATATTCTATTTATTTTTTTTGCCAAATTTGCAAGTGCCCCTTGTATAAATACTACGTTTTTTTAACCAATTATGTTAATAGGCTTTATACATTTTCACAAGAAAAGAAGTTTAACAAAATTGTGAACTTAGAAAAATGAAGTTGTTAAAACTAGGTTTGCTGGACGTGTGTAGATTTGAAATATTTTCTTCTTTTGTTTTTTAGTTCAACAATTACAGGGTTGGGGATCGAATCATCAACCTTTGCAATGGTAGTAAATGTTTTAACTACGGAGTTATCCTCGAATTAGCTGGGTTTGAAATTTACAATAAAAAAATTTAGATGATTTATATGTTAACAAAGATTATAAAATATCTAAGTGTGAACAAGAATAGAAATTCTTCTACATAAATTTATTGTTATAATTACTATAAAACATAAATTTCATAACAAGTATAAATAGTTTTGATTTGGTTGATTTTGGTTAAAGTTAACAATATCAGTTAAGAAAACTTTGAAACCTACATCGAAATCTTTTTTTTTTAAAATCAAATCAAACCATACAAAAAAAATTTGTAACCAAACTAACAAAAATTGAATTAAGTCGATTAAAATTGAAAAACATCATACAAATCAAATTGACTGACTTTTTTTTTTATTTTATATTTAAAATGGAGCTAAATAACAAGCATGGTTCCAATTGACTGAACTAACTCAATTTAATGAATTTCTTTATTTTTTTTTTCAATTTCACCTTTCAATAATAAATTTTACAATTAAAAAATTGTCGACATATGAATTAATCATTTATTATTTACAAATTTAACTAAATTTATTTACTTATTTATTATTAAAATTACCATTAATTAATTTTTTATTTAACTTATTTCATTAAAAAGTTAATGCATTTTAGAAGATTGACTAAAAGACAAAATATGCAGTGTAGAAGATCTAAGTAGTGATAAGATTCTGTAGCAAACCTAGGGCATAATGATAAAACGTTATAGCAAACTTGAAGAGTAAAATAGCAAATCTAGATTTATAAAACTCACAACCAAATATAAGTTCGGATTAGCTAACCCATACTCCCCATTTTCAAAACAGTGAACCAAACAACGCCAAACAATTCATCCAGTTCAACCCATGAGGGTAAGAATGTTCAAATTATTCTTACCTACAAATACTTGGGATTTACAAAATGATATGTAACGACCTGATCCTTACATAACAAGGCCTGACAGCTACGACATGCATGCTTAGACTTTTCTATAGTTTTGGTCGAAATTTTTGTAAAAGAACACAAAAAAAACTTTTATTAATCGAGTAGTAGAGACTTTACAAAAGTTTCTTTTACAAAACACCAAGATTCATAAAACGTTAGCGTAGTGGAACAAGATGCATATATGACCAAAACAATGAGTTTGATGGTTGGCCCCTTGAGTGACGTCTAGTCATGCCACCTACGATATATCCTCACTTGCAAAGTTTGTAAAATAGGATGAGTATATGATATACTCAGTAAGTAGCTTTCACTTAAGGTAGTGCCCAAATGCACAATTACATGCAACATGCCATAAAAACATATGATTGGAACTCAAAACATGAACTTATCATAACATCAGGTAATCGGTTATGCTTCCAACATGAGTTCCACTACCTTGATAGGAAGATGTGGACTTAAGCGAAACTAACTCATCTGATGATTAGCAGTGGCACGCAATCTGTAGAGTCAGAGTCGCATCCGACATCAACCCTTAACGTAAACGTAAGGTGGGACTAGAGGGGTGCAATCATACATAATCTACTAGCCCCTAACATAAGCATAACGTAAGGTTGGGTCTAGAGGGGAGCAACCATACATACCCAACTAGCCTTGGAAGCGTAGCCTATACCTAAAATAACTTGATCTGGACATGATCATGAACATACATAATGCATGGGGTC
>JAOANK020402158.1:0-13658 GCA_026257165.2 Telfairia occidentalis | reverse complement strand
GGAAGATACCTTTAGTCCATCTATAGAACATCAAAGGAGACTAAATCTTGCAATGAAGGAGGTTGTTAAGGCAGAGGCTTTAATATTATTAAATACAGGTATAATATATGCTATTTCAGATAGTTCATGAGTGAGTCCAGTACAAGTTGTACCAAAGAAAGGTGGGAAAACTATAATAATAAATGAAAAGAATGAGAGTATACCCACTAGGATAGTCACGGGTGGAGAGTGTGCATAGATTATAGGAAATTAAACAAAGCCACCCGTAAGGATCATTTCCCCCTCCCATTCATTGATCAGATATTAGATAGGTTAGTAGGGTATCCATCTTATTGTTTTCTTGATGGGTACTAAGAGTATAACCAGATAGCCATCGCTCCTGAAGAGTAGAAGAAGACTACGTTTACATGCCCCTATGGGACATTCGCCTACATGAGGATGCCTTTTGGGTTATGTAATGCTCTTGCTACCTTTCAGCGATGCATGATGGCTATCTTTCATGACATGATAGAAGACATAATGGAGGTTTTCATGGATGATTTTTCTGTGTTTGGGTCTTCTTTTGATCTGTGTTTATCTAATTTGTCTCGGGTTTTACAAAGGTGCCAAGACACCAACCTTGTCCTGAATTGGGGAAAATGTCATTTCATGGTCAAAGAAGGAATTATCCTTGGGCATAAAATTTCCAAAAGGGATTGGAGGTGGATAAGGCTAAAAGTTTTGCAATTGAACAATTACACCCTCCCATAAATGTGAAAGGAGTTCGTAGTTTTTTAAGTCTCGCAGGGTTTTATAGGCAATTCATTAAGAACTATTCTAAAATGTCTTAACCACTTTGTAATTTGCTTATTAAGGACTCCACTTTCATTTTTTATGATGCATGCTTATCTGCTTTTTGTGATTTAAAAGATAAATTAGTTACTGCTCCCGTCATTGTTGCCCCTGATTCGTCTGAACCGTTTGAGATGTTGTGTGATGCAAGTGACTATGCCCTAGGAGTTGTATTAGGACAAAGAAAAGATAAATTGTTTATGACAATACATTATGCAAGTAGAACAATTGATAATGCACAGGAAAACTATACTATCACTAAAAAGGAAATGCTTGCTGTTGTGTTTGGTTTTGATAATTTTTTATCTTACTTTCATGGGTCTAAAGTCACAATCCACATAGATCATGTTGCACTTAAGTTTTTGTTCTCTAAAAAGGATGCTAAACCCCGTTTAATAAGGTTTATTCTTTTGTTATAGGAATTTGACTTTGAAATTAAAGACAGTTAGGATGTGGAAATGTGGTAGCAGACCACCTATCTGGAATTGAGAATTAGAATGTTAAATTGAACTTATTCCCAATCTTTGAGAGCTTTCCTAATGAAAAATTATATCATGTAGGACATAAATGTTCTTGGTTGGCTGACATTGTGAACTTTCTTGCAGGCGGAGTCCTACCACCCGAGATGAACTCTCAACAGAAAAAGACATTTTTGCACGAGACTAAATTCTACCTTTGGGAGGACCCACTTCTTTTCAAAGTCTGCTCTACATTATTAGGAGATACATTCCATTGGATGAGACAACCAAGATCATTAAGGAATGTCACTCATCCCCTTATGGTGGTCACTTTGGCACAACTCGTACACCAGCAAAGGTACTGCAATCAGGTTTTTATTGGCCCTTCTTATTTAAGGATTGTTACACCTTTGTTAGAATATGCGATAGGTGCCAAAGAATAGGTAACATCTCTCGACATCACGAATTTCCTTTGGCACCTATTTTAGAAGTAAAACTCTTTGATGTATGGGGGATAGATTTTATGGATCATTTTCCTATTTCTAATGGATATATGTACATACTTGTTGTTGTTGATTATGTATCTAAATGGGTAGAGGCTATAGCCACTAGGAAGAATGATGCTCATATTGTAGTTCAATTCCTTAAGAAGTATATCTTTACACATTTTGGTACACCTAGGGCTATAACTAGTGATGAAAAAACCCAATTATGCAATAAACTGTTTAATTCATTATTAAATAAAGATGGGGTGAAACATACGGTTTCCTTAGCTTATCACACTGAGATTTCTAACACGGAGATTAAGCAGATATTGGAGAACACAGTTCAGACAAACAGAAAGGATTGATCCCAGAGATTCAATGACGCATTATGGGCTTATCGAACAACTTTTAAGACATGGTATATCCTCGTACAATTTGGTGTTTGGAAAGGCCTGCCACTTACCAGTGGAATTGGAGCACAGAGCATACTGGGCAATTAAGAAGCTGAACTTCGACCTTTAAAAGGCAAGAGAATAAAGACTACTTCAACTGAATGAGATGGAGGAGTTCTGAAGCCAAGCATATGATAATGCAAAGCTGTATAAGAAAAGAACAAAAAAATGGCACGACTAACGGACATTACAGATGTCTTTCCAACCTGGTAACAAAGTACTTTTATATAACTCACAATTACGTTTGTTTCTAGAAAAGTTGAAATCAAGGTGGTCGGGACCCTCCATGGTGAAGAATGTATCCCCATATACAGCAGTGGAGCTACAAGGAAAAGATGGCTCACTTTTCAAAGTCAATGCACAGAGGATGAAAGCATATTGCAGAGATGAAGAAAGACAGTTGGAAGAGATGTATCTCAATGAGGCATCCTGAATTTCAATGGGTCTAGCTAAAGACGTTAAACAAAGCGCTTTTTGGGAGGCAACCCAAAATTCTAACTAGTTATTCTATTTGACATATATATATATATATATATATATTTTAATTTTAGTTGATTTTTATTAGTTTTAATTATTTTTAATTAATTTTATTTAGTACTAATTTTAGTTATCTTTTTGGTGTAGGAAATTTTTGCTAAATTTATAATAATAATAATAATAATAATAATATAAATAAAAAATAATTAATTAACTATTTTTGTGTTAATTTTGTTTAAAGGCAGCGCGTTCACGAACTGGCGTTAAGACGCCCGCCTGCGTCTCAACGCCAGCAGCAACAGGTATGGAGCACATCGGTCACAACACTGAGACGCTGACTTATATCGTTTCAACCTTGTCGCGAAATCTGGATTAAAATTCCAGATTTCACATTTTGCAGAACATAAATTTTTTTTTCCTCTAAGAACCCTAACCCCCACAACCCTCTCTCTCAAAATCCCTCTGATTTTCTTCAAACCCACTCGATTTTTCACTTCTCCTTACCAAATCTTGTAAACCCAACTTCCTACTGCTCTTATTTTGCCCAAATTCGAAGATTTGAGGTCAAATTTGTGGGTTTTTCACCAAACATCAAAATCCCTCGTTCAAGGCTCTAATTTTTGAAGTGATCAAGTAAGTATAAACGATTCTCAATCTTTGGGAGCTGATCTATACTATAAATGTTGAATTTGCATGGTTTAGGTTGAATTGAGTAAGATTCAAAGTATGGGTTTTTTAGATTAGAGTTTTGTTTTTGAAGAAATTGTTTGAAAAACAATTAGGGATGATTTCCATTAGTTGGCAACCACTAGTTTCATTGAATTTGTTTGCTGAAAAGGTGAATTTAGGAGCTGATTTGATAATCATGTTGGTTCTTTACAATTTTATTTTTGATTAAGGTCAAATTTATTCATAATTCTTTTAATTTTGGGCATATCTATTGAAGAAAGTGTAGTGTGAGGCATGTTTTATTGATTGGAATTGGATCTGGACAATTTGAGGGTTGTTTTAATGATTTTGCATTGTTTAGGATGAGTGAGATATAATTGTTGGAATTATAATTCATTCATGCATATTTGTGCTACTTGGCTAATTCAACATTTTTATGATTGGAATTGGAATAAATCTATGCATGAACATTGAAGATTTTTAGCATTTTTGTTAAAGCAATTAATTTTTCATAATTTATGGCCTTGTATGTGGAGTAATTAGAATGAATTATTCATGAGTTAGGAAGATAACAGTGAATGTTGGTATAAAAAGCAAGTACATTTATAACAAGAAAGAGCTGTGAAAGTTAATATTATTTATTATGGAGCTGTTTTCTATGTAATTATTTCGTTGTTATAAATAGTACACCATTGTTAAGAAAACTAATCATGCATATCATTGATTCACTTTTAACACTAAATTGTATACATGTGTATAAAATTATATTGAGCTTATGTGTTTAATTCTTAAGTTCTCATAATCTAATTGAGAAGATGTGAGTCCTAAGAGACCTAGGAGGAATGTAGGAAGCTCCAGTTCTTTTGACATTCAACGATTCATTGATGTTGATGCAGAGTCTCGATACCTAACGTATGTAATGAGTAGATCTATAATGCAAGACCACGGGTTAGCACCATGTGAAGTTGAACAACCTCACTTATACGATAACATTGCACAACGAGGATGTCGAACTCGTGAGGCAGCTCGAAGCCTCTGTTGTCCGCATAATTAGAGACTTATATGCTAACCTACGAGAAGGGGAAGCAAGATTATTTGTACGAGGATGACACATACCTTTTGATGCAGCATCCATCAATGGACACTACAGGCACGTGAGTACGATCAAGATGAGTACCAGAATTATGTGAGGGATCATGTGGATGTCACGCAGATCATCCAGGAACTCTGTTAGCCTGGGGCATAGTGGGTGATGAGATGAGGTGAAGCAATCAAATTCAAGACATCTGACCTCAGTGTCTCAACAGGGTATGGCACAACTTTATTTCTGCCAAGCTGCTCCTAGTAGCCCATATGAGTGATGTAACTAAAGAGTGTGTTGTGCTACGCTATGCCATGCCACGGGCAAGACGATTGACATAAGGAACATCATTTATCAATCCATCCGCCACATCCGACGTGAATCAACTACTAGAGGGCTTGGACATCTCTCACTCATCATGGCACTATGTAAAGCAGCAGGTGTCACCTGGAATCCAATGAAGAGATAGTCCATCCTAAAATACTCATGGACAAGAACTTCATAATGGGATTGCGTAGGGCGGAACCTATGGCACAAATGCGAGAACCTGATCTTCTCGAACAAGCTCCTGGGCATATAGCACAAGATCCTAATCAAGCAGAGGCTGGACCATCTAGACCGACACAAGCCCCTTGAACCAGTGAGGAACTTATGGAGCTGCTTCGACGTCGCCAGTCTGAATATCAGGTGGAGTCGTTTGGAGTTCTTTGCAAGCACCAGGAGACGATGTATAACTTATTATCCCAGGCATTTTAGGACATCTCTGCCCCTTGCCTCCATCCACTCGCACCGCCACCCTACTACTCAGATGACGATGATGATGAGGACTCACCGATCTCTTTCATTCAGAGGGTGTTCTTTTCATTTATTTTCACTTATGTGTTTTTGCTTTATTTTCTTAGTTTATGTCTTTACCTATGTTGTTTTATTATGTTATTTATTTTAATTGACTTCTCTTTTAGCTTTCGTTGATAGTCTCTCTCTTCAGGAACTCCAACACAATAGTACTAGATATACAAGCTTGCAAACTCTAGGTTCATATCATTTACCAGTCCAGTTTTGCTCACTCTCTATTCTTTCTATTTTATATGATGACAACATATCATTTTAAGTTTCGGGTGGGGTGTCCTGAGTACTTGTGCTATTAGGATAAGTTACATGTAAACTGTGTGCTGAGTATTGTGTGTTGTTAGGGTAGGTTACATGTAAATTGTGTGCTGATTGAAATTAATTTTGGATGGTAAATTTTGGATAAATTATTTCGATTTAATGATATGAATGATTGTTTGCCTGTCTGTATGCTAAAAAGTAGAATTTTCATGTTTTGCATGCTAAGGACTATGATTTCCCATGATTTGCTTTTACTTGTATGTGAGAAGAAATAGGGAAACTAGTAGGCATATTTCTAAAGTAAGCTATGTTTGAAACCCTTCTTTGAATTCCTTACATTTTGAGCACATAGTCATCCTATTTATAGTCTTGAAGGCTTAGAGTGTAATTAATAGAGTTAGACTTAAGTTCCTTCAAAATTGTCGAATTGTTAGATAGTGAAATTCTAAAATATAGGAGTCTTTGATTAAAATTTTGTTTATTTAATAAAGCATGTCTAAAAGAGGTTACTCTTCCTTTCTTTGGCCTCTTAGTCGATGTGGAATGCTAAGATTAAAAAACAAAAAAAAAAAAGAAAAGAAAGTGAGTATAGTCCTAGAATAGAGATGTTGCTCGTAGTTAGATGCTCAACACCTAAGAAGCGCGGGTAAGCTAAAACGAAGGTAGAACGTCTTGACTAGGCTCCTCTTTTAGACAAATTTTTGTTAATTGATATTGAAAAAAAATGATGATGATAAAAAAAATTATAATTTTAAACTACCTAAGTTAGAAATTTCACTTGAAAACAATTTAGTTATAGAGTAGGGGCAATTTGGGAAAGGCTTCCTTAAATGCACTCCGAGCTTGTAAGGATTAGAATAGGATAGACTTGCACACACACACATAATGGAGGATAAGAATTGACTTTCGACTTGCTTACCGATAGAATGTGCATGAACATTTCATTTATTGAGCTCATTACACGTTACTCTACATTGAGTCATAAGTTTGAAGCATGTTAGCATTAAAGTTCTATTACTTATTTCCATTCTAATTTTTCTCGGGAATAGGAAATTTTGATGTAGCGTCGAGGCGCTATGCTATAGCATCTTAATGCTACCTTAATAATTTTCCCCCATTTTTCAAAATACAATGGCATTTTGGTAAATATCAAGCATAGCATCTCAACGCTGCAGCGATGTCTATAAAAATAACTTTATGTCTAGGTTTTGAGGAGGCCGTTTTGGTAGAGAAAAGTTCTGAGAGACAGACGGAGAGTTCAATTTGGAGGCTACTGAGAAAGGAAGAGTGATTCCAAGTGATCAAGGGTGAAAACCAAGACCACAAGGAGTGGTTTGACAAAGGTGACAACGTTGAATAAATTCAAGAAATTTCTTCTTCTTTTTCTTTACACTTTTTCTGTTATTAAAATCTGATTAGAGACATTTATAGCCAATGTATGGCTAAAAGCTTTGTATTCTTAGGGTGTTGGATGTTTTAGTATTTGATGAATTTATTGTTATTCTAGCATGAGCATGTGGAATTAATTTTCTTTATGATTGATATTGCTTGAAAAAGTATGTCAATAGTTAGATCTTGAATGCTAGGCTTTTGAACTTATGCATAAAAGTGATAGGCTTAAATTGAGACATGTTTAGAATAAATCCAATAGCCATGTTTTCTTAACTTATGCATGAAAGTGAATAGTTGATTAAATGTGAGATTAGGTGTTCTTGAGAAAGTAAGCCTTAGTTTGCTCGAAGTTCTAATCCTAGGATTTTAGTATTATAAAAAGACCTAACGTTGTTTAATAAGTTAAATTTGCTAAAAAGAATCTAACACCCCAGGATTCTTTATTTTAGAATTTTTCCTCTCTAAGCGTGCATATTTTAGTTATTTTCACCTTAATTTTTAATCACTAAATTTCACCTAACCTCTAGATAAAATAGGAATAATTAATTGAGAACTAAGAAAGTTTATAACCCGATTCCCAGAGGACGATACTCGACCTTAGGGTTGTTTTATATTACAACTTTACTCGTAAACTTGCGGTATCGCAATGATTTTGTGATCAAAATCAAACAGATTTTGGAGAAGACGGTCGGAACAAGCAGAAAGAACTGGTTTCTTAAGATGGATGATGCTCTTTTGGCATATCGGTTCGCTTTCAAAACACCAATTAGCACTTCACCGTACAATCTGGTGTTTGGAAAGGCGTGTCACTTGCCAGTAGAGCTTTAGCATTGAGCTTATTGGGCCATCAAGAAGATAAACCTTGATCTTCATAAGGCGGGTAAGCATAGATTGCTGCAGCTGAACGAGCTCAAGGACTTCAGAAGCTAAGCGTACGAGAATGCTCAGCTGTATAAGGAGGGGACCGCGAAATGGCATGATCATAACATACTTCATAGGTCCTTCCTCCCTGGTCAAAAGGTTTTATTATTTAACTAACATTTGCGTTTATTTCTAGGGAAGCATAAGTCTGGTTGGTAGGGCCTGTTCGTAATTAAGGAAGTATTTCCTTATGGAGCTGTCGAGCTGCAATCTGGGGATAGATCGACCTTTAAGGTGAACGGGCAACAGGTGAAGCCCTATCATGGAGATGAGGAGCGAAAGTTGGAGGACATTTTTCTGAATGAGTCCTCTTGAGCTGAGAATTGGTCTAGCTAGAGACGTTAAACCAAGCACTCCTTGAGAGCCGACCTAAGCAATTTTATTTTCTATTTTGTTAAGTTAATGTCAATACTTGTTGTTTGCCCTAATCCCTTAAATTTTTCACATATTTTCCCTCTTTTTCAGGAGCCACAACACGATCGTACTCAGTCCATGAGCCTGTCGTACAGTGGACCATCCCATACTCCAGGCCAGTACGAACTCTCTTCCTTGCTTTGTCTTTTTGTTCATACATTAAGGACAATGCTTGTGTTTAAGTTTGGGGTGGGGGTGTCCTGAGTATTGTGTGCTGATAGGTTAGATTTTTTTGTGTGCTAAACTCCTAAAAAAATAATTGTGGCTTATGATGTTTTCTGATGATTTGTTGGATTTGTGGTTAAATTTTTTTAATTTGATTGGATGATGTGATTGAGTGTTCACCTAACTGTGTGCTTTATCGTAGAACTTTTGGTTCTTGCATGCTACAGACTATGAGTTTCTATGATTTGCTATGACTTGTATGTAGGCTGAAATAGAGAGATTAGTATGCATGCTTCTTATGTGATCTATGTTTGAAATCCCACTTTAAATTCATGTCTTCTGAGCACGCAGTCCCCTATTTAGTGTTTTGAAAGTTTATGGTGTCGTTAATAAGGTTGAACTTAGGATGCATTAAAATGGGGTGGTTATTGGAAAGTGAGCTTCTAAGTTAAGAATCTTTTGCTAAAAAAAATTGTGCTTAATAAAGAGTCTAAAGATGTCACTCCGCCTTTTCTGTTGTGCCTAAAAGCACTGTAGGAGAGTAAGTGTTTTTCTAGGATAGATGGGTTGCTCGTAGTTGGATACTCAGTGCCTAGGAAGTGGGGGTAAGCTAGAACGAAGGTAGCACGTCTTGATTAGACTTCTCTTTTAGTTAATAAGAAGGGTTTGTGGTATTGCTCGTAATTGGATACTCAGTGCCTAGGAACTGGGGATAAGCCAGAATGAAAGTGATTCAACCTTTCCTTCTAGCATTAGAAAAAGAAAAAGAAAAGAAAAGAAAAGAAGAAAAGTGAAGAAAAAGAGAAGCAAAAAAAAAAAAAAAAAAAAAAAGATAGGGAGAAGCAAGAAGAAAAAGAAAGAAAATGTTCTCTTAAACTAGAACCACTCACTTGAGATTAACTTACTTTTAGAGTAGGAGCATCTTGGGAAAAACTTCATTAAATGCATCCCGGGCTTGTTGGGATTCAGATGGCATAGGCTTGTACACACATAGACACAAGGAAGGATAAGATTTGGCCTTCGGTTCTCTTGCTGATAGAATGTGCTAGAACATCTCTCTTGTTGTGCTCATTATATGTCATTAAGCATCGAGTTTGGAGTCTTAATCATGCAAGCATTGAAGTTCTATTCTTAGTCTGGTTTTAATTTTTGCTCGGGACTATAAAAACTTTAAGTTTAGGGTAGTTGATAGCACTCTAAAAAGTGTTATTTTAGTGTCTGAATTATAGAGGTTTTGTGGGGTTTCATGTATACTTTGATGCATTTATTGTTGATTTTGTAGAAACTGAGTATTTTGAGGTGAAACTAAAGATTTGGGTCGGTTCGGGTTGAGAAACGGGCCCAAGTTGAGCACAAACGGTCAAGTAATGAAGAAACGGGGTGCAAACTGGTGGACGATCCGAGAGGCAATGTTGAGACGCCATCATTGGGTGTCTCAACACTCAAATTTACAAAAACATGGTCTAAAGATGAACAGTGTCGAGACACTGTTCAAGGGCATTCCGACGTTGTAGATCAGCGCCCCACGCCGCTAGCCTCGCGCTGTCAACACGCGTTTCATTCGCTCACCGCACGTGCGCTATTTCTGCTTGATGTTGTGTTGTGTGCGAACATGCCAACGCTCCTCCTCTACCCAGTGCGGGTGTGTCCCTACCCCTTGCCAACGCTAAAAATGTACGTTTCGGGAAATTTATCCGAGACAAATCACAAAAGGGAGCGAACTTCGGACAATCTTTGGTCAAACTTTGAACATTGGCCTTTACGATAAAGGTTTTGGTTCGAAATCCTTAAAATCACAAAAGGGAGCGAACTTCAGACGATCTTTGGTCCAAAACTTCGAACATCGGTCTCCACGATCAAGGTTTTGGTTCAAAATCCTTGAAACCACAAAAGGGAGTGAACTTCGGACGATCTTTGGTCCAAACTTCAAACATCGGCCTCCACGATAAAGGGTTTGGTTCGAAATCCTTGAAATCACAAAAGGGAGGGAACTTCTGACGATCTTTGGTCCAAACTTTGAACATCAGCTTCCACGATCAAGGTTTTGGTTCGAAATCCTCGAAATCACAATAGGCAGCAAACTTTGGAAGATCTTTGGTCCAAACTGTGGACATCGCCCTCCACGATCAAGGTTTTGGTTCGAAATCACAAAAAAAACTGAACTTCGGACAATCTTTGGTCCAAACTTTGAACATCGACCTCCGCGATCAAGGTTTTGGATCGAAATCCTCGAAATCACAAACGAGAGCGAACTTCGGATGATCTTTCGTCCAAACTTCGAACATCGACCTCCACGATCAAGGTTTTGGTTCGAAATCCTTGAAATGACAAAAGGAAGCGAACTTCGGACGATCTTTGGTTCAAACTTCGAACTTCGGCCTCCACGATCAAGGGTTTGGTTCGAAATCCTCGAAATCACAAAAGGGAGCGAATTTCGGATGATCTTTGGTCTAAACTTCGAACATCGGCCTCCACGATCAAGGTTCTTGATCGAAATCTTTCAAATCACAAAAGGGAGCGAATTTGGACGATCTTCGGTCCAAACTTAAAAAATCGGCCAACAGATCAAGGTTTTGGTTCGAAATCCTCGGAATAAAAACCGGGAGCGAACTTCAGACGATCTTTTGTCCAAACATCGAACATCGGCCTCCACGATCATTGTTTTGGTTCGAAATCCTCGTAATCACAAAACGGATCGAATTTCTAACGATCTTTGGTCCAAACTTCAAACATTGGCCTCCACGATCACGATTTTGGTTCGAGATCCTCATAATCACAAAAGGAAGCGAACTTCGGGCGATCTTTGTTCCAAACTTCGAACAGCGGCCTCCACGATCAAAGTTTTGGTTTGAGATCCTCGTAATCACAAAAAGGAGTGAACTTCGCACGATCTTTGTTCCAAACTTCGATTATCGGCCTCTACGATCAAGGTTTTGGTCCAAATCCTTGAAATCATAATAGGGAGCGTCTCAATGCTACATTGAATTTTCGAATCTGTTTGGGGCATTTCGTTGTAGCGTTGAGACGCTACTTCTTTAGCGTCTAAAAGCTAAAACATTTGCTTTCTTGTTACTATTTTGGGCATCTCAACACTGTCCTATAGCATTGAGACGCAAGGTCTCGAGTTGTTCCTTGATCTTTTAACTTGATTTAGCCCATTTTTTGTTTGTTTGGCTCATTTTTCGCCCCGAACAACCTCGAATTCATCTGCTTCATTGGAATGCTCGGTTGCTACAAAATTTCACAAATAGAAGCATCAAAGTACACTTATAACATATAAAACTACTAAATTATAGGTCCTAAAATAGCACTTTTTGAGTGCTATCAAACAATGAGGCTTCTCACCCTCTCACTGGCCAGAGAGGGGTCTTGTCATAGTTGGACTATAACAAATTGTTCATTAGAGGGATCAGTGGTACTTAAGAAGTTAGAGATAACTATAGGGTAAAACGGTAATTTTGACCGAGCTGTAGTTATGAACAATTTGTGAAGGGTCAACTTACTGTTGATTGATTAAATCCATGGACATAGAAATATATCTACAGTGTGAAGAGTGTATTTGTCGATCTTTAGTGAATTGATCGACAGTTAATGAATGTTGGTTATTTAATTAAATTGTTGGATTAGTTAATCTCTTATCATTGGAGCTTCTAATCTGTAGGTCCATAAGGTCCCCTTGCTAGCTCGCTAAGGATTTTACAAGGAATAATTATTTTGGAATAATTTTAATTGTTCCAATTATTTTAGGAAATTAAAGGTATTAGTTATATTAATGTGATACATTATAGTATATAGTTAATTATAAATATGATTTATAATTAAAACGATATAATATGTGAGAAATTAAATATTTGAATAAGATTCAAATCTTATTTATATGAATGAGATTCATATAAATACTATATGTTAAAAATTAATATGAATAGGATTCATATTAAAACTATATGTTGAAGAGAGAGATATGCATTTAATGTGATTAATATGCATAATGTGTAGTTAGTTGATTATTAGATAATTAATTAAATATATATTGATTAATTATATTATTTTAATATAATATAATTAAATAACTCCCTATTATTGTGGAGTTAGTGAGTTCACGTGGGTGGGGAGTTAATGTAATTTCCCTTCCCACTTTCTCCCTTTTTAATCTATGTTGTGAACACAAAATTGAGTTATTTTTTTTTTGGAGATACTGACTTTTGACAGGCAAGAAAGAAGAAAATCTCTCTCCAAAAAATTGTTTCAACATTCCCTCATCCAAAAACCAGTAGCAAGGTTTATGAGTGGTAGTGTCCACTGGGTTGAGCTTCTTGCTGGTGTCGCTGCCGTGTTTTTTAGGATCGCGTTCGTGTTGTGAAGTATTTGTGGCTCCAGTATTTGTGGCTCTATGGGGGTGAGTTCTTATCTCCTTAACATTGGTAGAAAGCATGTTTATAGGTTTTGTTTATCTTGTAAATTGCATCTTGAATGCACGACATTCACACGCTTCTGCGAGAAATTTGATTCATTCAATTGGTATTAGTCTTAGGTTGTGCATTAAATTTTTCAATTTGAAAATAAATTCAGAGAATTAGTGGGAATTTTTTCAACATTTTGAATGTTTGGTTTGCCAAGTGGATGTTTCGAATTTTTGGCACTTAGTTTACTACTTTAATTTGATTAAAGTTGTAAGAGCCTATTGTTTTGGGCGTTTTTTTTTTTGCTATCGAGTCTGTAAGTCCAAGTCTTGAAGCTTGGCAAGAGTTGTTGAGGAGTGGTTGCAAGAACGGAGCAAGGCGGATGAAATTCGGAGTAGAGGAAAGCACATTGTGCTGCCATTAGCCACTACTTTCCTAAATATGTAGGAGAAATGACTGGTTACCTCAACTGCGAACTAAGAGAAGTGGGGAGGTGGGAGGTTAAGAAGAAACCTCCAACTCTCCACTATTTTAAGAGTTATGCTACATTTCCCATTTTCTCCTAAATTCATTCATGAGGTGCCACGTGTCATGCTTGCGCGCTCCCAGGAGAATCAACTTCCTTTTACAATTTTTTTGGTATTTTTAGTTAATGTTTTAGGGTGCCAAAATTCAGTCCATTTTGTTTTAATTATGCATTTGATGTATGACTAAAATTATATATCACATATTGTATGCCATATAGATTTAAAATCTCACCTTAGGTTAAACATATTTCATGCATCATATTTAATATAATTGTT
>JAOANK020402058.1:0-13659 GCA_026257165.2 Telfairia occidentalis | reverse complement strand
CTTGCCTACTTTAGTGCCAATTGTAGAAAAGAAAGAGCATGATGTACTTTGTGGAACTATGTATGATTTACCTTGTATTAGTATTAGCAAAGTGTTGCATGACTTTATATCCATGGTTGAGGAAGGAAGTGATAAGAAATTACTTTGTCATTCTATACATGTTGTCCATAATTCCTTAGATTGCAAAGTGTTGAATGATCCCATGCCTATGGTTGAAAATAGAGAATTATTTTGTGATAATGAGCATGATAATTCAATTTCCTTAGATTGCAAACTAATTGATGCATTGCCCTTTGTTGAGAGTAGTGTTATTAAAGATAGATCTTGTGAGGCTATGTTTGTTGATTCTTGTACATTAGATAACAAAGTTTCATGTGAATATAGTATGTCTACTCTTGTGTCATTCAAGCATGATGTAAATGTTGATATTTGTGAATTGAAGGAAGAGGGTGAAAAGAATGAGGAGGAGATGTCAACTAGTTTTCCTTATAAATTTTCCTTCATTGAATTGTTGTATATGGGCCCTTACCTTAGTACTCACATGTTATGTCTTAGTGTTTGTACTTCTATAAGAAATTTTCAAGGAGTCCTCATTTCTAAGGAAGGCCGAATATTAATAGAAATGACCCCTATTGTGCTTCACATCAAGAAGGAGCCAAAAAGAATTCTTCTACCATCCTCTCATGACTTTAAGATTGCTTTACAAGGTAAGTATGAATCATGTCTAGATTTTGAAGCTACTAACCCAATTCCTCATTGTGTTAATTTTTCAGGATATTAAAAATGTGGAATTTCAAGAGATGATTGTCTATCAAGATAAGAACCTTTCCAAGAATGGAAAGTTGAAACCACGATCGAGGGAAAGGAGATTCCTAATGTATCCTCAAGATTTCTACCTTGAGATTGATCCAAGAAGGAGGATTCCTTTCCATGTGCTTGGAAGAATGCATGAGAAAGATTACAAGATTGCCCTTCAAGGTAAGTATACCATGACTTTCTTGTCATACTATTGATGATGTGTCTCTCTTTGCAGGTAAACACAAAGAAGTGGATCATAAGAGAAGAATTAAAGAGGAAGACCAAAACAAGCACTACTACGGTGGTCACCGGTGTTGTGTTGGAGAAGAAAGATACTGAACACCCAATGGAGGCCAAAAAGATCAAAGCATAAGATCAAGAAGCCTAGTGATTGGGTTTGGAAACACTTCTTGAGAGAGAAAAGAGTTCCAAAGGAGCAACATCAAATGAGGCCAAGAAGGCACTATTCGTCTTAGACTTCCAAGTTGCTTTGCAAGGTGAGTATAGTGCATTTGATTCTTTTGAAATTCTAAGTTGGCTTGTTTATGTATAGGATCGAGTTTAGATTTGAGGACCAATCTTCTTCAAGAAGGAGGAGATGATGTGATCATAATAGCCCTCAAGTCCATCGAGTCAAGCCAAAGGTAAAATAAAAATTTTGAGAAAAGATCAAAAGAAAGCAAGGACAAGAAAGCTCAAAGAAGGAGAAATTCAGGTGTATTTTTATCGAACGAAAATACCAAACAGTGCCTAGGTGCCCAGAACAACGCCTCAACGCTCACAGCGCACAGCCACCCGAACAACCACGCTTGTGTCCATGCTTGCGTGTGCCTACCAATAGCACATACCACACGCCAATGCCTGCCGCCTTGTCCGCTTGCACTTGCTGCCACACAGCCCTGCACACCCACACCCAGCTAACCTCACAAGTACCTATGCCTGTGCCTTCGAGAACCTCAAAGCCACCTGCCTTAGCGCTCATGCTAACCTCACAAGTGCATCCTTTTCGCCTATGCGTGCATCGCTGAAGCCCGCGCGCACGCCTACGCCTCATGAGGCCTCTCCCATTCGCCAGTCAACCTCCATGGCATCCTCAACACGTGCGCCCGTTGCCCTCCTCTACCACCGCCCAAGCGCCTACACAAATACGAAATTTTTTTCCCATTTTGATTCCCTTTGTAATTTTGGAAATAATTTGGCTTGGATATTATTTTGAAATTAAATAAGCCATATTATTGTCAAATTAAGAAAAATATACTTATTTTATTTTATTAGGAAATATTTTATTTTGCTAGAATAGGAAAAATAGTTGATTTTATCCCTATTTGTCAAGGGATTTTATTTTCCAAGCCAGTTAGGAATAGATTTCCCTCCATATTTCGTTTTCTTTTTGTTAGACTTTTGCTTCTATAAAATGTCAAAGTCACTGTATGTTTGATAAGTTTTGATGAATTAATTTTGAAGTTTCTCATAATGAAATTTTGTTCTTTTTGCTCATGCAATTGAAAACCCCCCTTAAGCTTCTCTTGTGCGTTGCTCAGAGTTGCTTGTAAAGAAGCATTCAAGCTTGGTTGGTCACCAAATTTGTATAGTGTTTTTTCCTTGGAGTGAATGAGTTTGTGAATAGTGCGAAAGCATTCAAGCTGTCTTGCTCCTTGGCCTTGACCATAAATTTCAAAGATAAATCATTCCTAACCTTTCCTTTGGGTTTGTTTGACTAACTTTGGGTTTTAGTGCCTTTGTATGTTTAGGGGTTCATTTAACCAAGGAGTTCCTAGCATCAAGTCCCACTAAAGTTCCTAGTGAGTTGGCTTGAGTTAAACTTTGGTGCCTTGGTCGTGGAGACTTGCTTGGCAAACCGATTGCAAGGATCTTCGCACGCATCAAGTGCACGAGTCAAATTGTAATATAAAACGGTCTAAGAGACCGAGTATGGTCCTTTGGGAATCAGTTCATTACTCTACTTAGTACCAAGATAATAGTTGAAGATTTTATATAGGAAAGCGAACAATCATATGATGAATCTAGTCTAAAAGATGAATAAAAGTGAGAATGCCAATAGGCACATAAAGAGTGAAAAATCAAGGAACAAGTAGCTTTAGAGTGTTGGCATTATAAACGATGCAACTAACTATCTAATTCAACCCGAGAGATGCATTTAAGTACCAATTTCTTAAGTATAAGGTTATAAACCCAGGTTTCCCTGTCTCGAGGTCCACCAACCTTCACTTAGAACTCCCTATATGATGTCTCGCAATAAGAAGATAAAAAGCGGTATAAAAGTGACCTATTTCGGACCTAACACGCACCCCTATCACTTTTGCATATAGAGAAACATGCGTCTAAATATAAATGTTTCAATTTAATACCCTCTATTTCAAACAAAGTAGTAAAACAACATGGAATACATCTATTGACCTGATAAACGTAAAGAATAATGCTGGAATTTAGAAAGAAAGCAGCAAACATGCATTAACGAGTCAAAATCGATAGATAAATCGTCCATAAAACAATCCAACACTCTAGAACCAATAGGTTTAGCTAAAATACAACATCAAAATCAGTTCGGAACAACCCAATACAGTAGATTATAGAATAATAAAGAGAGAAAGAAAAACTCTCGACCCGATTCTTTCCTGTCTCCAGCTCTGAACCTACTCCCATGCTCGAGATTTTCACCCACAAACACTAGCAAAGCTTCCAAATCAGCCTTATCATGAATTTTCACTGAAATTTGCGTTTGCACCTTGAAAATCGCACTAAAAACGGCCCAAAAATTGAACTCCCGATTAATTAAAAAAAGAAGCATATATAGGCTCAGGCAACAGTGTCGAGACGCTAGAGCCAATGTCTTGGGTGAACTCAAGAGACGACGTGTGCACGACAATGGCTTGGGTGAACGTAAGTGTAGCGTTAAGATGCTACTTACTTAAAAATGATGGGCGAGTGTCTGCTTGTGCATGCCGCATGTGCGGACATGCCAGATCTCCTTGTGGCATCAAGACGTCAAGGTTGGCATTAAGACGTCGTGACCGTCTTCATGCACATGTCTTCAATTTATCTCCAATTTTTGGCATCTCAACGCCCTAGCCTGGAGTTGAGGCACTGTGCTCTCAGGTTTTGACTTTTTTTTGACCTATCTCCTTCGTTTCTTAACCAAATTTGCTCTTCTTAGGCTCGTTTTTCAATATAAACAACACAGAATCCGTATTTTTGCCTCTAAATGCTCGGTTCTTACAAATTCAATAAATAATGCTTCAAAGCACACGATTCAGCCCACAAAACTACTAAATTTAAGGCCCTAGAATAGCACTTCTGAAATACTATCAACTACCCCAAACTTAGAGTTTTGCTAGTCCCGAGCAAAAATAAAGCATAAAAATATTAGAGAACTTCAATGCTTGAATGCTTTAGACTTCTAACTCAATGCACAGTGACATGTAATGAGCACAATATAAGAAACGTCCATGCACATTCTATCAGTAAGAAAGTTGAAGGCTAATCCTTATCCTTCCTTGTGTGTGTATGTACAAGCCCATCTCATTCTAGTCCTTACAAGCCTGGAGTGCATTTAATGAAGGTTTTTCAAAACTTCCCCTACTCTGGCACTAAATCATTATCAAGCAAAGGCTTCTAACTTAAGGTAGCTAAAAAAATATTCTTTTTCTTTCTTTTTCATTGTTTTTCATTTTCTTTGCTCGTTTTTTTTTTCTTGCTAGAAGGGGAGGATATGGTTGACCCCCACTTCCTAGGTGCTAAGTATCTAACTACGAGTAATACATCTAACCCTTCCATTTTGCTAAAAGAGGAGCCTAGTCAAGATGTACTATGCAACTACGAGCAATACCTTTATTCTAAGACAATACTCACTTTCTTTTCGCATGTTCATTAGCATTACCCATTTACTAGTGCCCAAAGAAAGGAGGAGTAACCTCTTTAGACATATATTTTTTTTAGCACAATTCATTTTTCAGCATAAGCTACTTTAATCTAGAAGTTCACTATCCAATAATCAGACTATTTCGAAACATCTTAAGTCTAACCTCACTAACGACACTCTAAGCCTTCAGGACTCTAAATAAGAGGACTACGTACTCAATAAACCAGGGAATCAAAGAAGGATTTCAATCATAACTTACATTAGAAGTATGCCTATTAATTTTCCTATTTCAACTCACATACACACCATAGCAAATCATGGAAAGTCATAGTCCTCAACATGCAAGCATCAATAGTTCTACTTTTCAGCATACAGTCAGGTGAACAATCAATCATATCATTCAATCAAATCAAAAAATTTATCCAATATCCAAATCAATCTCAATCAACAACATATTCAAAAGCTTAGCACACAATTCACATGTAATCTATCCTAGCAGCACATAGTACTTAGGACACCCCACCCCAAACTTAAAATCATGCACTGTCTTCAATGTATTAAAAAGAAAAGACAAAGCAAGAGTAAATAGTACTAACGTGGAAAGTGAGACGATCCATAATACGATGGGCAAGTGGACTGAGTACAGCTGTGCTATGGCTCATGAAAACAAAAGAAAAATAAATACAAATTCAAGGACAGTCTGGGCCCACAAAAAAAAGCAAACAAACTACAAAAGAAAAGGAAATAAAGGAAAGAAGTTTGGGTTGCATCCCAAGAAGCACTTGATTAATGTCCCCAGCTGGACGGGACATAAAATCATCGGTCTTTCACCACCATGTCATGTATACAACGAGCCTCCTTCCCGCATTCATTCTGGATCCTACGAAGCATACTTAGGAAAATATTTCTTCTACTTTGCCCATACTAGCAAGTTAAACAACACGAGTAGAAGAATCACAAAAAGCGTATCTACAATGCGCAAGTAAGGGCTTCAATTTTATATTGGGAGGCTTATCATGCTCGAGCTTTTTATCATGCAGTACAGACCTAGGATGATGTCTATCATGCCAACAAATGCAAAATCAAGAACAAAAGCAGAATTAGAAACAGGAGTAGGGATGACAAGTTCAACCTCATGCAATTTGCCAAGGCTACCACAAATAGAATTTAGCATGCTATTATTTTCATCCACAGCAGAATCAGATTTAAACTCAATTGCAGGTTTATATATATGTTTTACTTTATAACATATACTAACAACAGTAGGGTGTTTCACGTGAATCGATAAATATCGAACTTTACTCATCGTCATCCACCCTCAAGGTTAGCTTACCTTATTGCACATCTATCAGGGCCCTTTCTGTAGCAAAAAATTGTCTCCTAAGAATGATGGGTACCTCAGCATCCTCCTCTATTTCCAGCACCACAAAGTCTACAAAGGATATGAACTTATCAACCTTGACAAGAACCTCATCTACTATACCTCGAGGGTGAGTGATGGATCGATCAACCAACTGCAGCGATATTGTGGTCAATGACACCTCACCCAAGTTTAATCTCCTATAAACAGATAGAGGCATTAATTTAATAGAAGTTCCTAAATCACATAGAGCACGATTAACAAATAAACTACCTATAGTGTAGGGAATAGTAAAATTAACTGGATCCTTTAGGTTCTTAGGCAACCTGTTTTATATGATCGCGATGCACTCCTTTGTTATATTCACGTCTCATACTACTCAAACTTCTTCTATCTTTAAGTTTCTTGGGAAAATAAAATGAGAACGCTAACAAGCACATAGACAAAGGAAAAATAAAGAACAAGTAGCTGTAGGGTGTTGGCGTTGTAAAACGACACAGTTAATTATTAAACTAAATTCGAGAGATGCAATAAATTACTAATTTTCTGAGTCTAAGGTTTATAAACTTAGACTTCCCCCTCTCGAGGTCCACCGACCCTCACAAACAACTCCATATTTGATATCTTGCAATAAAAATTTGAAAGTGGCAAAGACATAACCTATTACAGACCTCACATGTGCCCCTATCACTTTTGCAACTAGAGAAACATGCGTCTAAATCCCAATGTCTTACTTTACTACCCTCTCTTTTGAACAAGATAGTAAAATAGCATGTGATAATTTAGGACCCAATCTCACAAGCAAGATAGTCAATAAAGTAATAAAACATTCATCGACTAAATGAACATAATCATCAAGGACTAGAATTTAGAAGAAGACCATAAATAATGTATTCAAGAATTCAATAACGTAAGTAAATGTCTATAAAACCAACTAACACCCTGAAACTAAAGGGTTTAGCTACAATACATCATCAAAATTAGTTCTAAACAACCCATCTCCCATCTTAAGAAGATTACATAATGTAAAATAGAGAAAAGAAAACTCTCAGGTCGATTCTTCTTCATCTTTGGCTCTGAATCGACTTCCATGGTCGTGATTTTCACGCCCAAACACTTGTAAAGCCTCCAATATGCTATAACATGAATGGTTAATGTTCTTTGGCTTTGTCCTCGAAATCGCTCTAAAAATGGCACCCAAAACAAACTCCTCTATCCCTTGTAGTAAAAAAGAAGCATATATAGTCCCATGCGGCATCATTGAGACACTATGAAATAGCGTTGAGACATTGCGCTTTAATATTATGAAACTGCCACTACATTTTTGTAAGAAAGAGGAAATACTTCGACGTAGCGACGCTATTGCATAGCGTCTCGACGCTACTTTTAAAAATCACTTTTGTCTTGCCAAAATTTGGGTAGCATTGAAATGCTACTATTTCAGTGTCTCAACGCTACAACGTTTTGACTTTATGGTTACTATTTGGGCGTCTCAACGCTCTCCATTGGCATTGTGACATTAGTTATCAGGTTGTGGCATTTCTGACATATCTTCGTCATTTCTTAGCCGCACTTGCTCTTCTTAGGCTCATTTTTCAATATGAACAACACTGAATCTATATTTGCGCCTCCAAATATTCAATTCCTACAAATTCAATAAATAAAGAATCAAAGTACACAATTCAACTCACAAAACTACTAAATTTAAGGCCCTAAAATAACACTTTTAGAGTGCTATCAACTATACCAAACTTAAAGTTTTGCTAGTCCCAAGCAAAATTAAAACACAAACGTATAAGGAAACTTCAATGCTAGTATGTTTCAGACTCCTAAACTCGCACAATGATATGTAATGAGCATAATAAAAGAAACGTTATGCACATTCTATCAGAAAGAAAGTCGAAGGCCAATTCTTATTCTCCCTTGTGTGTGTGAGTGCAAGCCCATCCTGTTCTAGTTCTTATAAATCCAGAGTGCATTTAATGAAGTCTTTTCTAAGCTGTCGCTACTTTGGCACTAAATCATTTTCAATGAAGATTTCTAACTTAAGGCAACTTCTTTTTTATCCATTGCTTTTCATTTTCTTTTCATTTTTTTTCTTTCTTTTGCTAGACAGAAATGTTGTATCACCTTCATTTTCATTTTCTTTTGCTTTTCATTTTCTTATCATTGTTTTTTCAGACATTATTGTATAACGTCTCAATGCTACTTCGAAAAATCACTTATGTCTTGCCAAAATTTGGGTAGCATGACAACGTTCTAACTTTCTGGTTACTATTTGGGCGTCTCAACGGTCTCCTCTGGCGTTGAGAAGTTAGTTCTTAGGTTGTGGCCCTTTTTGACCTATCTTCTTCATTCCTTAGCCGAATTTGCTCTTCTTAGGCTCATTTTTCAATTCGAACAACACCAAATTTATATTTTTGCCTCCAAATACTCGATTCCTACAAATTCAATAAATAAAGCATCAAAGTACACAATTCAACCCACAAAACTGCTAAATTTAAGGCCCTAAAATAGCACTTTTAGTGTTCTATCAACTACCCCAAACTTAAAGTTTTGCTAGTCCCGAGCAAAATTAAAACACAAACATATAAGAAAGCTTCAATGCTAGCATGCTTCAAACGACTAACTTGCACACTGATATGTAATGAGCATAGTAAAAGAAACGTTCATGCACATTCTATTAGAAAGAAAGTCGAAGGCCAATTCTTATTCTCCCTTGTGTGTGTGTGTGCAAGCCCATTCTGTTCTAATCCTTATAAACCCAGAGCGCATTTAATGAAGTTTTGCCTAAGCTATCGCTACTTTGGCACTAAATCATTTTCAAATGAAGATTTCTAACTTAAGGCAGCTTATTTCTTTTCCATTGATTTTCATTTTCTTTTCATTTTTTTTCTTTCTTTTGATTTCTTTTGCTGGAAGGAAAGGTTGTATCACCTACGTTTTCATTTTCTTTTGCCTTTCATTTTCTTATCATTTTTTTTTTCAGATGTTGTTGTATAACATCTCGATGCTGCTTCAAAAAATCCCTTATGTCTTGCCAAAATTTGGGTAGCGTTACAATGTTCTAACTTCCTGGTTACTATTTGGGCATCTCAACGATCTCATTTGGCATTGAGACATTAATTCTTGGGTTGTGGCACTTTTTGACATATCTCCTTCATAACTTAGCCGAATTTGCTCTTCTTAGGCTCATTTTTCAACCCAAACAGCACCAAATCTATATTTTTGCCTCCAAATACTCGATTCCTACAAATTCAATAAATAAAGCATCAAAGTATACAATTCAACCCACAAAACTACTAAATTTAAGGCCCTAAAATAGCATTTTTATTGTGTTATCAACTACCCCAAACTTAAAGTTTTGCTAGTCCCGAGCAAAATTAAAACACAAACATATAAGAAAACTTCAATGCTAGCATGCTTCAGACTCCTAACTCACACAATGAAATGTAATGAGCCCAAAAAAGAATGTTCATGCACATTCTATCAAAGAGAAAGTCAAAGGCCAATTCTTATTCTCCCTTGTATGTGTGTGTGCAAGCCCATCCCATTCTAGTCCTTATAATCCAGGAGTGCATTTAATGAAGTCATTCCTAAGCTGCCGCTACTTTGGCACTAAATCATTTTCAAATGAAGATTTCTAACTTAAGGCAACTTCTTTCTTTTCCATTTCTTTTCATTTTCTTTTCATTTTTTTTTCTTTCTTTTGCTTTCTTTTGCTGGAAGGAAAGATTGTATCACTTTCGTTTTGGCTTACCCTCACTTCCTAGCTGCTGAGTATCCAACTACGAGCAATACAACAAACTCTTCCATTTGCTAAAAGAGAAACCTAATCAAGACGTGCTACCTTACCCCCCTCTGAGGCACTAAGTATCAAACAACGAGCAGCCCGTCTATCCTAAGACAATACTCACTTTCCTTCAATACTTTTGGGCATAACAGGAAAGGCGGAGTAACCTCTTTAGACTTTTTTTTTTCAGCATAACATTTTTTTTTCTTTTTCTTCAGCATAAACTTCTTAAACTAGCAGCTCACTATCCTATAATCCGACCATTTTGAGATATCAAAAGTCTAACCTCGTTAACAACACTCTAAGATTTCAGGACTCTAGACAGAAGGACTACGTGCTCATTATACAAAGAATTCAAAGAAAGATTTCAAATGTAACTCACATCAGAAGTTTGCAACTAGTCTCCCTATTTCAACACTTAGGCATTTTGTGTCTCTATACGGGTAGCCTACACTTTGGCATATATATAGACTCATTCCAACCTTTTATGAGTTTGTCTTTATCATGTATGCTTGACATTCTCGTTTGCTGAAGTGTTGTAAACTAGCTTTACTTCTCTCCCATAATCTAAAAGTAGTCTTGAGACACTTTTGGAAGGAACTTTATTCACTATGTAATCTCTATTGCTTATCTTAACCGGAGTTTGGTAATGGTGTTAACTAATTATTAATTTGACCACGTCTAATAAGGTCATGTTTCTCCTCTTACAACACCCTGACACAATTGTAATAGGTGTTAAGAACTGGGATATTATCTCACTTACTATCGATTAATCTCAGTACGTTTCATTCATATATTTTCCACCATGATCTAATTATAGTGTTTTGATAGAGCTACCTACATAATTTTCAACTTTGATCTCATACTTCTTAGATCTTTCAAGTGTTTTAGACTAATTTTGAATTAAAAGATACTTATATTTTAGGTAATCATCTACAAAGGAAATGAATTATTATAACTTAGCTTGCTTTTGCATTCACCAAAACATTTAGATCTTAATGTGTAAGCTCAAAGTGTTCTTTGGCCTTGTAGCCTTTTCAACAAAAAGCCTTTTGATTATCTTGCATGAAAGGCAAGATTCAGAGACATGTAAAGTGTCCAACTCTAACTTGTTTAGGAAGCTACTATTTATTAGTGTGAGCCAAAGATAAGTATTAACTTTAGGAGAAACCTTTTTGTCTATCTATTCTGGACTCTTATAGTCCTAAAATACCTCACTATGGTGTAGTATATTAAATGTCAACAATTTTAACTCATTCAATTTTTTCTTGTAATCAATTGAACATATTTTCAAATTGATTTGAAAATACAAACTCTATTACTTTCTAAATTCATACAATATAAAATTTCTAATAATAAAGTTCTAGAAATCAAATTTTTTTTAAAAATAATACTAAAAGTACCTTGTTCAATATCAAGTAAATGACATCTTAATGTATCCCACTACATCAACTGAGTTAGAACTTCTAGTGCCAACTTGTAAAGACTATTTTACATTATTACACATTTTTCAAGAACTACATAATTGTGATGAACAACAAATGTAGATAGTAGATTCTAAATTAACTATCAAAATGAGATTGTTATTCTCCACACAAAATATAGCAAATCAAATTTACTATTATTTGTAATTTTTTCTTATAGAGATACTTCAAGAGTTTCTATCATTATGACTGCTCTGCTACTGTAAAAACTAATTTTCTTTTATAGCTTCAGTGATGTAGTTTCTTTCTTAGATTTTTGGAATATGTAATCCTGAGATCATTTAGATAATTATTTAAATTTGACATTTAAATGACTTCAACATCAAGTATGTTGTCGTCATTTTTCTTTATTTACTTAGTCGACATCTGACATGTTAACCAAAAGATACGTGTCAGTCATCTCGCTAGTTTAGATTCATCAATCATTGTAACTCATAATCAATTCGATTGGCATTGGCAACAAGTTTTGAGAACATTTCTCAATCAAGACAAAAACAATATTTTACACTACCATTATAGTGTTAAAACTACTTTTCCAAGTGATATAATTTTCTCAGTTTGATATATCAACAATTAAATTAAAATAAGAGAATTAGACATAGTGTTGAAATATATAGAGAATATTATTTAACACATGCAATTACTATTCATACAATTTTAGCATTTAAATCAAACAATTTAATAAATAAACCTTTTAAATTCTTTTAAATACTATGATACTTCAGTGTGTCAAAACAAGTGTCGTCGTAGGGTTGGTCAAGTGTCTCTTCACTGAACTGAGACATTCTCAACCAAGTATTATACCAGAATAACTATTATTTCTATAATATTTAGTTACTATTAATTTGTTCAAGGATGATCATTAACAACCTTAATGAATCCTTTGTGAGTGTGACCCATAATTTTAGATTCTATAGTTTCATCCTAACAAGTAATGTCGTAGGGTCTGTCAAGAATTGGAACAAAACTACTATCCTATTCTTTTCAGAAGATTTACCTTGATAATGATCCATGTAAACACCTTCCATAGGGGGCCAATTCAAAAGCCGCTGCGAGGCCCCACATGAATTTCACGTTGTGAACCAATGATGGAGACCGTGGGATATATTGTCACACATCCTTCTTCCACTCACTATTTTGAAATTAGTGTTTACTACTTAGATAAAATTATGCTAATCTCAATTATCTAAGTACTCAATCTACTCTTTCATAACTTCTTATGTTTGTTAGATTGATTTTAATGTGAATTACCAAGTTTGAAACTATACTTTAAAACCTAATCACATTATGAGTTTGCTTAATGTAGCTAAATAAAATTTGACTAATTTAACTCACAGGTTAGTTCCTAAGTAAAGGTTTTTCCTTACGGTCAGCTTATATACCTCAGCTAATTTGTCAAAACCTTCCTTAGACAGAGTCTACTTATAGTCAATTTTTATTTTAAATTCATTAATCTTTAATTAAACATTAATTATTGATTAATGAACCTAAGCGAATTATTAAGTCATGTTTATAATCTTATTAAAAACTAATGTAATTTCCGAAAAGTCTCAATTTCAACTAAAAAGTTAAACCTTTTAAATTAAAACAATTACCTTACAAAAATATTATATATATTTTTTAATCTCATTAAAAAAATTATTCAAATTTTAAAACCCTTTAAAAACTTGAATAAATCCACATTTGATTTTCAAATCCTATTAGAAAATACAAACATGACTCTATTAAAAATTTAGAGTTTTCTTATCTCATTAGAAAATAATAAATAGAATCTATTTAAATTTTGAATAAAATTATCCATATTAATTTTTCTAATCGTATTAAAAAATAAATAGCTAACATATAACCCTATTCAAAATTTAACCATTTTTTAATCTCATTAGAAAATAATAGATAAAATCTAATTCTATTCAAATTTTAAACACTTCAAAATTTGAATAAAATTTCCATTCTTCTTAGAAAAAAAAAAGTACTTCAAATCTCTATTCAAACTTTAAACTTTTTAAAATTTTGAATCAATTGTCTATACTTAATATTTCTAATCCAATTAGAAAATAAATAGATAATTTATAACTCCATTCAAAATAAAAACATTTTCTAATCTCATAAGAAAACCATATATATACATATTTCTATTTAAATTTTAATGTAACACCCCGTAAAATTATTTTATTTTTTATGTAGGTAGTGATGAAAAACATTTTTCCTTGTAATTTGGACATTTATTTTTTTGTGGAATTTTTAAGTTATGAGAGAAATAAAATGCATTGATTTGAAGGAATTAATTTTTGTAATTAATTGAGGATTTATTGTTAGAAATAAATAAATAAATAAAAAGAAAGAA
>JAOANK020402057.1:2094-26539 GCA_026257165.2 Telfairia occidentalis | reverse complement strand
TTGTTGGACCTATTACATTATAAAAAAAAAAAAACTCTTTTATCAACTCTCTCTCTCAATAATTTATTTTATTAATTTCACATAACTATTATTAATATTATAAAACTCTTTCGTCTTTTTCACACACAATTAAGGTGGACTATCACTAAGCCTAGTCTTAAATTGTAGATATAATATAGCAAATTGAGCATAACTCAACAGTTAAAAATATATCTCATCGACCAAGAAGTTGTGGGTTTGAATCCCTCCAAGCCCGACATGTACTTGAACTCAAATTTTTTTTTTTGGGTAGATTTTCTATAAAAATAAAATTTAACTGATAAATTATTTAATAGAAAATAAGAATTTTGGGATCTCATTGGCGAAATTTGAGAATTTTTTTTTTTTTTACTATTTTATCCAAACTCTAATTTCTTCATTTTAAATCTTTCCTTAAATCAGTTTATTTATTTACTTATTTATTGTTTTTATATTATTTAATTTAATTTTTGTTTTAGATGATTACACGTATCCTTAAAGAGGTTTTTTTTTCCACCTAAACATTAATTAATAATTAATAAGAATGTACAAAATTAATATTATTAATTTAAGAATTAAATTGTAGTTATTAATTTTTTTTTTGAATTATTCATATGATTTTTTTAGGGTGAAGATGATTTTTTTTTCTTTTTGCCTATTCGGTTAAAGCATGAATTTTTTTTTTCTTCTGTGTTTGGTTGAAAAATAGATTTGTTTGGTAACATATTCAATTTTCTATTTTGGGTGTACTTGACCTAACTTTAAAAAGAAATATTTTTTAAATAAAATGAATTTTTCTTGAAAAACATTAACAATTTTAAATGTATTTAGTATAGTTTCCTGCCTAATTTCAGATAATCAAAAGTATTTTTTTAAAAAAAAATTTAACAAATAAAATGCACTAAAAAAATTGGATTAATTTGAAAGCTATTTTTGAATAAACACAAGATAGATTGATTGTCCAAATATAACTTTTGTATTAATCTAATTTTTTTAAAGTGCATTTTATTTGTTAAGATTTTTTCATAAAATACTTTTGATTTTCTAAAATTATTAACTATAATAAACACACTTTAAATTATTAAATTGTTTCAAAAGTACTCATAGAAAAAGTAATTTTATTTAAAAAATATTTTTTTCGAAAGTTATTCCAAACAGACCTACTGATTCTTAAAAACGTTTTTGAACTTATAAAGAAATTAAAAAAAACACAAAAAATAGCTTCTAAAAATTATTTTGAATTTTTCAAAACCTCATTTTTTCTTCTAAAACTCAATTTTTTTTTATATATCTCTTGAATAAATTTCTCTCTCTAAAAAATTATCTCTCTCTCTAAAATTTTATCTACTTTTATTTGTATTTCTCTCTCTAAAATTTCCATTTATGTACAATTTTTTTTTCTTTTCTAACTCTCGCTAATTTTCTTTTCTCTAACCCATCTATCTTTTAAATTACGCAGTTTTTTTTATCTCTCACACATTTATTTTTCTATCTAACAAATATATCTCTCTAGCTTTTTTACTATATAAAAATCTCTCTCTAAATTTTCTCTCACTAAAAATTTTGTTTATCTTCTTAATTTATCTTTCTTTTTATATCATATTATTTTGCTTTTAATTTTATTGTCTCTCTAAAATTTACCTTTCTTTTTAGTCTCGTTGGTCTACAATTTCTCTTTCCATTTAACTTTTTTTCCTCTTTTCTCTCTTTTTTTTTTTTTGAAAGAACACTCACTAAAATTCTCCCTCTAACTTTTTCTTTTTCTCTAAATCTTTTTCTTTTATCTCTCTCAATTTACTCTTTCTAAAGTTTGTCTTTCTAACTTTTATCTCTACAAAATTATCTTTGTGTCTAAATTTTTATTTTCATATCTCCACATATTTTTATTTCTTTGAAATATCTCTCAATCCTTTTAACTTTTTAAAAAATAAAAAATAAAAAATAGTTATAAAAAAAAGTTTGATTTTCTAATTTTAAGAAACAAAAAATAAAAATTAAAAGTTATCAAATATATATGGTTTTTGTTTTTTAAAAATAAAAAACTAAAAACATAGAAAACAAAAATAATTAAAAAATTAAAAATTAAAAATAAAATTGATTATCAAACAAGGCCTAAATGATCCATTTTTATATAGACATCTTGTCTTTTTCCTATAATTTCTGTTATTTGTAAAGAAATTCATTAAGATAAGGAATTATAAATTTTCTTTAGTGTCAAATTGATTGATTCTAGGCATATCTCAATCTTCTAGTTTCTTTTACCTTCATTTTATATCGAATTTAAATTTTAAATAAATTATTGCATTGCATTTACAAAGTTATGTTAGCAAAATATTATAATTATTGCTATAATCTTCTTTCATATCTCAATATTGAAAGCCTCTTCGAATGTTATGATTTTTTTTCCCATGCCAAATAACATTTATAAGTTAAGAAAATCACGTTTAGCATACAATTATTATCTGTCGTTTGTATCACATCGATTGTAGGATATTATATATTTTTTACTACAATTCAGAATTATAATAGTTATTTTAAATTTTATTTTAAATTTCAATCATATGGTTGGATTCACTTATTGCAAATGTATAAAAAAACATGTTTTGCAAACTAATTATATTTCATTATAGTATCTTTTTGAGTAAAATTGCAGGTATCATTCCAAAGTAAGCGTAACTCAATTGGTCAAAGCATATATCTTTAACCAAAAGGTTGAGAAAAAAAAGTTACATGCATGGTGGAGTATTAAAACTCATTGTCATGAGTATTTCTCTTTTTGAGACATGACTGAAAGAAATGTTAGCCTAAAGTTTAGCAAGTCTTGAAGCTTCCTTAATGAAAATTGTAATCTCTGTAAGGTCCTCATCTTGCCAGTTTAAAACACAAATCGTTAAGTTTTAAGTATCCTGGTGATGGTCTAGTCTATATCTCATGTTCTTGAGGTAGACTTTGCATTGTTCCCTCTGGCTCCTCCCTTTCGGTAGTGAGAAGTCAATTAGATATTTGCCAATTGAGATTTGTAAGACTGAGTAGTCACACGAGCCTCCTTTAAAACCTAGTTGATTACGAAACTCACAGATCCTCTAGAGACTGATCATGAAGTGCCCTACCTTAATCTTGTTCAGGTTTCTCATGGCCCAATCAAAATACGTTGGTGTTATCCAGTCACTCTTGCAATCTAAAAGAGGAAAAATTAGGTACATCAAGAAGTTCCATCTAGATTTTCTTTGTTATCGTACAACCCCGGAAAATATGTGTTGTTTCTACTTCATTGCCACATAGAGCACACCAAGGGTTGGTATGCACGACCTTCTAAATCAAGTTTGTCCGCATGGGGAGTAAGTCCTGATATGATCTCCAACAAAGTATCTTGACCTTCGGAGGAATGCTTAGTTTCCAAAAGAAACTTCACAATCTTCTTCTATCTTCCTCATCAGACTAATTTGTTGTGTGATGCATCTCCATCGACATTCTCAACAAGTAGGCACTTTTAACCGATAACACAACTTTTGCATCTGGATGCCAAATCACTTCATCATCAACCAAGTTATCAGACGTAGGGATATTCAGAATTAGATATGCTTCCTCTGGTAGAAATCCTGCTCGGTCTCTTGCTTCACACCAAAGTCCTTTGTTGTCTTTGAGAGAAGCCACATTTCGCCTTTTTAAAATGGTTGCCCCTTGAATAGATTTGTAATTGCCCATTCTTGGGAGCCAAGGATCTTTAACAATATTAACAAATTTTATGTTGCCAATTTTCCAACTGTAACCCTATGTGAACAAATCTATAACCACATAAAATACTCCTCCACAAATAGGATGCGTTAGAACCGACCATCAGAGCTTTCAAATAATTACAATTTCTGAACTATCTTTCTTTTAGAATTTTAAATGGTAAGTGATAAGTCTCCAATCTTAACAAAAAGCACGATTTTAAGATTTAAATATTCTACTACTGTCACATCATCATCCTAAATAATGCTTCACTGAATTCTATAATTATGATTGATTTTCAAGATTAATTGAATATGTGGCAACTAGAAGGATATGAACAATCTTGATGAACATGTAAAAGATGATACCATGCGACACCATTCACCTAAACACAATACTTCAGCATGATAGCTGACATAATATTCCCTAAAGCTTTTTAATGTATAAACTACTTCATCTGTAGCACGTGTGTGATGGTTAAATGATGCGCGATTTCACATCCCTTTACATGTGGTGCTGTAAGAGGGATCATGGATCATTTCACACTCATTATTTAAGGTAAGAGGCACATAAATTTAGTGTAAGAAACATGAATTGAAGTATACTAAGAAAAGGAAGAAGAAGATTCCTTCGACAGAAGGAAGCTCGATAACTCAAGGAGAAACCAGCTGGGAAGCAGTTCAACAAGCATTGCTACCCTTCAATCTTTAGCTAGCTTCAATGTTACATACTGCCTTGTTATTATTTCGTAAACTTCTGCTGGGTAGTTAATGAACGATTTCATGTATTGTTGACTGTGTTGTGGCAATTTTCTAGTTAATGAAAGGTATTATTTGTTTCTTCAAACTGTTGTTAGTGGTAAATCGTTTTCTTCCCAGTTGGCCGTTGGAAGAAAGTGCTATACTCTGTATTGACAGATATACAGTTGGTAGATTTAGTTTGAAGAATATTGTAGTAAAAAGGATATTCCCTATTTTCCGTAGACACACTGGATATAGTGTTGAAACTTTAAAATTTAAAGGTGTCATTTCTAAAACTTCTGGGTCTGAGTTTAGACATAAATTGGACACAATCCAAAGTATAAGATATGTGAAAGAATGGCTATACAATGATTCTTTGTTTATTGATGATGTTTCTTATTTTCAGAAGTTGTTATAGCATTAAATCACATTACATGAATGGATTAACTGCCCTATTTAATCTTCCGTCAGTTTCAATTAGTTTTGCATGTGTTTTAAGCATCAAATCTCCCAACATAGTGATTATATTCTCTCCCCCAATTCTTTCAAACCACATATTGATCTATTAAATCTACTTCTATGTAAAAATATAGACAAATGTAAATTTTTGAGTTATTTAAGATAGTTTTTTTCCTTAAGGATCGATATCCTAGAATACTCCAACATTACTTGTGCAGTTGCTTATACTTGAGCATGAATTGTCTCTATTTTACTCCATATTCGACCTATTAGCATCACTTTGCTATTGCATATTTGGAGACAACAGTAAGCTCTCAGGATTTTGGAGTAGACGCCAACTTTATTTGGCAACCATAGCTTGGTTAAAAAGTGTTAGATCTATAAATCCCATACCCCTACGATGCTTACTCACACAAAGCCTCTTCCAACTTTGCTAGTGAATTTTCCTCTGGCTCTCAATGGAGCCCCACCATAACTTCACACATATGGAGTTACTCTCATTATAGAGAGACGCCGATCACTTGAAACAACCATTGCATAATTTGGGATTGATTGAGTCACAATCTTGATTACAACTTCCCTTACTTCTACCGAGAACAATTGGCCTTTCCAGCCTTAAAACACTCTCCAAACTCTGTCTTTAATATCTTTGAAGATCCTAACTCTTGCTATGGGCTATTTGGGATGAGAGTTCCAAATATCTTCGCAATGCATTTGTTTCCCTTATCTGGAGCTCCCTCTTAACATAATTCAATATTTGCTTCGTCGTATTTTTGTTGGCCATAAACATTGTTTTGTCAAAATTCACTTTGTATCCTGATGCTTCTTCATATACCTAGAGAATATGCTTTATCGTGATGCAATCACTCTAGGCTGCTTTGAAAAAAATTAAGTTGTTATTTGTATAAAAAAGATGGTTATAGGACAATAATTATTAATTTTAACCCAAAAAAGTTATGAAGAGGTTCTTCTCTATTTAGAAGAGCTGAGAAACCCTCTCCACAATTAGAAAAAGATAAGGGGACAATTGGGCATTTTATCTGAACCCCTGTGTGGTTTGAAGTGATAAGAAACCCTAGAAAATTAAAAATCCTCCTACTTAAGGAGAACCCCTAATTATCAAGCCCTAAAACACCCAAATCGATTCAGAATTCAACCCTGAGGATTGAGTTAGATATGAATTACCTTAAGATCAAACCTCTTGAGGTAAAAGGCGAGTTCCTTTAGCCTAAGAGTTGAATACTACATAAGATAAAATGATCAATCCTACTTGAATGTTCTTGGCATGCAACTCAAGACATGAATTGCAAAACATTCAAGAAACTCTCGACTAAACTTGAAGAAAAAACTCGAAGGCTAAATTTCATTGAAAATCTAAAATTTGTTCGAAACAATCTACCGGCAAAACTTTAGATAGCCTCCACTAAAACCCTAATTTACTACATCCTCAATAACAACATAAAAAGACTAAACTGCCCTTATTTACTATATTCTAGAAATAATAAAATTGGGAAACAATAAAAACTACATAGAAAATTATTAAACAAAATTGTATAAAAATTTGAAGTTCTTGGTGGTTCATATCATGAAGTGTGAAGGCCATTGACCATGACGAAAAAGATTATTGATTCCATGACATTTCATAATGTGGTTCACCCAATTCATATCAAAACCCCATCTTGCATAATTTTTCGTAGATAGATCCACTCCACTATATTGTAAGCTTTGCTCATATCCACATTTAGGCCTTAATTACTTCCCTTCAATCGGAATGAAGAGAAATCAAAATGAAAATCAATGAGAATGAAATCAATTGAAATGAAAATCTTATTCCTTTGATGCTGTTTACTAGGAGTTGTTTGAAATCGAAATCAGAAACTCACTTATGCTATTTACTTTCATCTCGAATCGGAATCAGATAAAATGATGATTACCAAAATACCATTTTATATTTCTAATCAATTAAAAAGCTATAACAATTATTAAGTTTTAATTCAACCTTAAATTATTTTATTTAATAATAGGAAATTTTATCTTTATAAATTCGATATTAGTAAATAATAACTAATTAACATAAAATTAGATCAACTTAAAACAAAAAAAAATTGGTGTATATTTTGTTATTATAATAACAATTATTAATAAGAAACCTTATTCAATTTTGTTATTGTTACATTATTTATTAATAATGAATTTTATCTGACCAATTTAATTTAAAATAAAATATATAAATTTAAAAACGGTTGTAATCATGCATAATAAGTTATGACTAAATTATTATAATATGTTATGTTAATATAAATGGTTATAAATTTTTAAATTATATCAATAACATAACCAATGTAATTCAAATGCATGTAACTAAATAAAAAAGAATATTAAAAAAGAATAAATGGTGACTACTTAAAAAAATCCTAAAAGGAAGAAGAGGTTGTGAGGTGAGTTTAAGGTGAGGGGAGAGGTAGAGTGTGTAAAACAATTAAAGAATATGGTATGGGTCCCATGAAATAGGGAATGGGAAGGGGATTAATCACCTTTTTGGAGGGAATGTGATTGCCTCTTTTTTGGGGAGTGATTCCCAAATTTGAGGTGGGTCCCATATTTTATTCTCATTCCTTAATTTGGGTAAACACTATCAAAGGGAATGAAATTTTTCATTCCCATTCCTTGATTCTGTTTGAAGGGAAGTAAACGAGGCATCAGTGTAATGATTCTATCCTTGATTTCCTTCTATTAATAGGGTGGATGCACTCAAAACTGATTAGAGCATTATTCTATATAAGTCGTCAAGGGAAAAAACAAATTGGCTTAGAGAGATGACAGTATCCAACCCAATTTTCAATCGGTTGGGCAAAGTCTCAGCAATTATCTTGTAGACAACATTACATAAGTTGATTGATCTAAATTCTGTCATACGCTTTGGCTCTTTCACATTTGGGATCAGTGGAATCAGATTCTTATTCAGGTCCTCTCTACCATTGAAAAATTTTAAACAAATCTATATTGTGTCCTCCTAAACAATTTTCCAGTACTTCTGATAGAAAATTGCTCGAACTCCATCTGGACGTTGAGCTTTGGACGGGTGCATGTTCTTCAACGCATCTTTAATCTCCCTTTGTGTGAACTCCTGTGTAAGGAGGCTATTTTGTCCTTCTACAATTGTACTTTGAATGCAAGTGATGACTTTCTCGATCTCTTCCATATTCAGGGTAGAGATGGTAAAGATGTCCATGAAGTACTGAGTCGATATGTCTTAGATTTGACAGTCCTTCTGTCTCCAAATCCCTTTAGCATCATAAAGCCCAAGGATCATGTTCCTTTTCTTCCTTTGGAATGCTTTCATATGAAACCAAGCCGTGTTTCGGTTGCCCCAACATAGCCAATCCTTCCACGATCTCTGCTGCCAGTAAATTTCTTCTTCTTCCAGAAGATTTTCTAGCTCTTTATTCACCTTAATCCAACTTTGTCTCCATTGACCTTCAGTTCAGTTTTTCAATCTAATAATTTCTTGTTCTTTGAGACGAATCGCTCTTTTTAGAGATCCTGCCAGTCATTCTCTATTCTATAGGGATAGATTAGTCAAACAGTTTTGGATCTTACTTTGGAACTCTCGCCGTTAGTGCTCGGGAGATTTCTCCATGTGGCAATAATAATATTCCTACAATTATCAAAACGAGTCCATATCGCCTCAAATCTAATATTTTTACTCCTTTTTGCGATATTCTCGTGGTGTAGTCATCCAGATCCCATAAAGCTAGAATCGGTCTGTGGTTGGAGGTTAAGATGCCCAAATGATCAACGTAGAGATTTCCACACTTGCAAAACATGGGGTAAGTTAGTAAAAATCTATCTAACCTCTCCCAAGTGTCATTACCTGTCAGAGTTCGAGGGACTTTAGTCCACATGAAATTCTCGCCATTGTATCTAGGGTCCATTAGGTTGCAGTTTTTCAAAGCATCTATGAAAGTCAACATATGTGTTGGGTTTCGATTTGCTCCTCCTGATTTTTCTAAATTTATTAGAATTTCATTGAAGTCCCCTCCTGTTATCTAGGGAAGGTGTATAACCAAATGCAATTTGTCTCGAAGAGGAAGAGCCAAAGAAAAAGTACAAAAAAAAGTACGAGTTAAATTTTAATATAAATAATCTACATAGAAAGTACGAAATATGTTAATATAAGTAGTTGTATTACTATTATCATATACATATAAACTATACAAGCCAACCTGAGCATAGTTCAAATAGTTAAAACACACATTCTCGACTGGAGGTCTTGAATTCGAATCTTCACCCCCACATGTTGTTGAACAAAAAAAAAACAAGTATAAATGCAACAAATTTAATCAGATAGACCCATGAATTGACATACTTAAATTTACCATCAATATTTTAATGTTACACCATTTAAAAACTAAATTAACTATTTAATTAAATTCAAGCTAAGAAATTAATTGCACTACATATTACATATCCAAATTATGCATAGGCCCCAACAATCAGATAACAAACAATCGAGCCATAAAGGCATCAAACATTCTAACATACACATGGAACTCTCAACATCTCATAATCCACATATACATGCTCAGCATCACATCAATAATCTCATGCTCAAATCCTCCAACTACACATACTAGATAAATTCAACACATGCATCAACAAGTCAAACAATTTTCGACCTAGCTCAATGGTTTATTCAGGAGCGAAGCCACTTACCTCTATTCCAAAGGAAAACAACAAGTAAATCCTTAAGTGGTCCGGTAATCGATTCCTTAAGTAACCTAGGCCCAAATTCCTAATATACCCTAAATAATTTTATAAATTCTAATTAATCTAAAATTTAGAAGAAAAGTTAGGGTTTTCGAGGGGCAACCGATGTAGGGAAGACATTGCCTTTTCTGGACCAGCCGCTGCCACGTGAGCCATGTGCCACCGCCGTCTCGAATGGGTGAACAGGGACCAGATTCAGAATCTACTCACTTTTAGAAGTCCCACACCACAGTATTGCCTTGATTGGAGCTCCCACACAGAGCTACTCACACTCAAATTATCGGCGCGTGTGTTACATGCACCGCCTTGTAGGCCTTTTCCATGTGTGTGTCGCCTCACCTCAACTCCGATTGCGATTCCAATTCCATAAACGCGTGGATCTCGACTTCGTGCTTTTTACTGCCCATTCGTTTGCCAAAAAGCTTCTCTAATGGTCGAGAAAAGGAGAAAAACATGGTTAATAGGGGAGAACTCAAAAAAACACAAAGATCGAGAACTTCCCTGCCTTACCTATTCTATTTGGGATATGGAGAGATGATGATGAAGCTGCCCCAAGAAGGAGAACTGAAATGGAGCGAGGAAAATAGGAAAAAACCTAGAAAAAGTAAGAAAAGCACTTCACTGGCCACCTACTGTCACCGTCGCTAATTAGCCTCTACTGCCGCCCACCACTGCCATTGAGAAGAGAGGTAAATGTGAGAGAATAAAAAATTTTAGGAGAAGGAGGAGGCCTTTGTGTGAAAAAGGAGAGGAAAAAATTTTATTTGGGAAAAATAGGAAGGCATGGTGGCTAGGTACTTGATGACATATTTACAGGGTGCACCTTAACCCCCAAATCCTAATCCTAATCCCCCTATTTACGAGATTGCAATTATTATTAATTTTCTCCTTTTTTTTCCTAAAATAAAAATCCCGCTTAATTTAATAAAACAAAACTTATTATTTTTCCTCAACTTAACACTCATCAACAATTTAGTCCCTAATTAATTAACGGGACATTACAATTTGGTGGTGGAGCTTCAAACCCACGAATGTTTGGTCCGGAAGATGATGCCTTAACCAATTGAGCTATGCTCGGTTTGGCATTTTAAAAGTTTCAATTTGAATCTTTTGATGTGAGTTTAGTTTCAATTTTGTCCTGATAGTTTTAAAAGTATCAATTTGCGATACATATGACTTAGGGTTAGTTTTAAGTTACTTCTTATAGTTTTACAAAATTCAATTTAATTGATATAGTTTAGTCATACTTCACAAATCGTTATTGTCATCACCATGTTGAATATGTGACATGTGTTTTTAAAATTTTTTTATTTACTCGAAAATAAGATGATATATTATATTTTTTTTATTGTGTTAGCTACTTGTATTACAATTTAGGATCTAGTAAAAACAAGGGAAATTAAGTAGGTTTTTGGGTGGTTAAAAAATGATTTAGAAATGATTTGTGAGGTTGAACAAAACTATAAGAACCATATTTAAACTTTTAAATCTATAAAAACCAAATTGGAATTAAATATAAATCACGTGAACTAAATTGAAAATTTAAAATCATGGGCCCAAATTGAAATTAAACTCATGATAAGTCTGAAAGGGCATCCAAAGCAATGACAATAATAAAAAAAAACACAAAACAAAGAAACCGCACTGCCCTATTTTATATCAACTAAAAAGGAACAAAATAGAAAAGAAAACTAAGGGAAGAGCTCTCATATCAAGTTTCACCGAAGAAAAAAGGAATCCATTAGAGTAGGATCATTCTATCTTAGGGCACGATGAAAAACATCATACCGAATGGAAGATAAAACATCTGAAATCATGCGAGATTGGCTACCATGAAGGTGAGAATTTTGCTCATGCCAAATGAATGACTCGAACTGATGTCACAAATCCAAGCTAGCTTTAAACCCTAATCACTAGGCGAATGGGTACAACACGTACAAAAGAGTACTTAAGTCCAAACAGTATGCCAAAAGCCACAGTAAAAGAATAAATGATTACGAGATTTAACCGCACTCAAGTACAATAAGAAATTAGTTGGACATGAAAAATCCCATCTAGATAGATGATCCCTAGTTGGCAACCGATCTTTGATGGCAAGCAACACAATGAAGGAGTGACGAGGTATAGAGCACCCTGAACTAAAGAATAGAGTGCCACCCAACCTAAGGACTTGACGATTGAAGACATCATAAGCATTAGCTACTGAAAATCGACTCGAAGGGGTCAAAGTCCAAATAAAACGATATGGACTCGTCTTGTTAAGATAAACACCATCAAACATGTCATGCATCTCAGAAAGAGCAACAAAGGTATGCGGCCAAGCCAAAACTCCATCGTCAATGGCGAATGAGGCTAAACGAGTATGAACAGATCGAGTTGCTAGCACCATGAATGATCCTACCTTTGTATCAATCAAAAAGAGACCCGAGAGGGAGCCAAGGATCAAGCCACATAAAACATGAAGCCCCATCCCCCACACCATATCCTCACTAAAGGATAGAACTTGTCCCTTAATCTCAAAATGGATCTTTGGTGATGTCGTCACCAACCAAATGCTATGCCTCAACAGTACATACTCCTCAATCCAAGCCACCCATAAGGATCCTAAATGAACGAATAAGGACAAAAAAAGTTCATCATAGCTGCAAAGTTCCATGATGCGAGATGATGAACCTCTAAACCTCCTTCAGCTCGAGGAAGACAAACTTGAACCCAAGCCACTCCAGCACCACTCACACCATTAGAATGACCAATTCATGAGTCACTCTCGTAGATAGTACAAACACACTCATCGATAAATATGAAAGCTCAGTACTACAGACCTCATAAGCTAAAGTTGACCTACATAAGGAAGAGTCTGAGTAGATCAACTGCGAATGTGCAAGGTAACTTGCTTCAACAATGGAATAAAATTCTGATATGCGAGGCGACTCGAATGCAGAGGGAGGCCAAGGTACCGAAAATAAAAAGCCAACAAGGAGAAACCGATAAAACTGACCAACTCATCCATGGATGACTAGAAGATACCCGTACACAAAATAGATCTCTCTTACCAAAATTAGCTTATAAACTCGAAAGCTCATAAAATTCAAAGAATGTATTGTGAATGAATAACAGAAAAGGAAGATCAATAGAAGTGAAGATCATCAGGTCATCTGCAAAACACAAGTGATTAAGACGGATGCAAGCACACCGAAGGTGAAACCCAAAGGTTGGAGTGAACTGATGCAACATACGAGTAAACACCTCCATAACCATCACATGAAGGAAGTGGATCTCCTTGCTGGGGACCACAACAACTAAGGAAGAAGCTCGCTAATGATCCATTTAAGAAAATGGAGTACATAGTCGATGTAAGACATACGAATCCAATTAACAAAACGATGAGGTGTGCGAAGAGCAAGTAGTAAGCCAAACAAAAAATCCAATCAAACTTAAGTCATAGGCCTTATGAAGGTCAACATTTAACACAATATGAAGATAGCCCCGAAGAGAACTATAATCCCCAACTAACTCTTGACACAATAGAACATTGTCAATAATACCCTGACCCTGAACGAAGGCTGATTGGTTGGAACTAATACAACAAAGCAGCCATTGTTGCAGCCGATTCACCAAAATCTTAGTAATGCAGTTATAAAGTAAATTACAACAATAGATAGGTCAAAATCCAAGAAAGAGACAGAGTTTCGGCTCTTTGGGATAAGGGTGAGCGAGGTAGCATTAACCTCCGAGGCAAGAAAAAGGTACCAAAAAGTGGTGAATAGTGTTATAAAAATCATCCTCACCACCTCCCAAGATGCTTTAAAGAGAGTGACTGGAAAGACATTCGACCTAAGTGCCTTAGTAGATGACATACTGAACAGAACATCTCGAATCTCTCCAATTCAATAACACAGTCATTTGACTACTGAAAATCCACCATTTGTGAGATTTGTGCAGTAAGATCATAGTAACTAGTAGGGGTGAACAAAATATTTCGAAAAGTTGACCAAACAGACCAAAACGAATCAAAATTGAGTCGGTTCGGTCGCTTTAACTACTGGTTCGGTTAGAGTCGATTTGATATGTCTAAAAACTATTGGTTGGTCGGTTTGGTAAAAAACCCAAAAATCGACGAAAATCAACATTTTATAATAATTATTATTATTAAAAAAACTGATGTGATGGATGATGGAGACTGCATTGCAATCTACAAAACTACATTATAAAAAGTATCTTGATTTTCTCCACGGGTTTTCTTGAATTTTTAATTGAAAATATATATTTTTTAATTTTTTCTCTCGTCTTCCCTCTGCCCATTTCTTCCTTTCCTTTCCATCTTCTCTCACTCCATCTTCCACTTGCTCTCTCTTATTCCTTTCTCTCTCTTTCTGGTTTTTTTCCATCTCTTTTGTTTAAAATATTTTCTTTATTTTTTTTCTTTCTTTTTCTTCTACTCTTCTTCTTCACGCATCTTTTTTTTTTTTCAATTTTTTGTCCTTCAGTTCTAACCAAAACTGACTAATCACTGATATGGTCGGTTGGCTGGCATTTTAAGATCTTTCAAGACTGATGACCTTTGACAAGTTGGTTTTGGACATTGGTTTGAGTCCAAAACCGACGCCATCAAATCGATTAACACCCCTAGTTACTAGATACCTCTGTACCCAAGACACTTTGAAACTAAGCGACAGCAACAACCACCACCTTGTCAACCCGAAAAAAGTTTGTCATCACAATAAATCAAGGAAGCAAAATTTTTTTGCACTACTTGGGTCCTGACAGAATGATGGAAAAATGTAGAATTACTATTACCAAGAGCCAACCACTAAATATGAAACTTCGGTCAAAGCGAGGCCTCCTCTCTCTGGGCTCATATCCAAAAGTACTTTAGAGAATCATGTTCATCTGCCTGACACAAAATATAAGTAGGATCTTGAAAAAGGGCTACTTGAGCTGTAGACAGTTGAACTCGAGCATCTTGCAGCTTTATTTGAGGGGAATCTAGACTATAACAAAATTGCTTCTGGAGCCTTGGTTTAAGGGGACAGAGGTTCATATCTAAAGGGACCAAGATTCATAATCTAAATCCAAAAAGCCACATTGATGAGCCCAATGATTTAAAAAAGAAAAGTGACCATAAGTGTTCAAGCCACCTGTGGAGTACATAGAGAGGAAAGTGACCATAAACATTAGGCTCCACCACCTAAACAAACAAGTCTAGAGATAAGGCCAACAAACATCGATTCACCAACACCTTATCAAAATGACGCATAATAAGATGGTCAGTAGGCCAATGATTGAACCAAGTGAATCGCGACTTTAAGAGACTTAGCTTGGTCAAATCTGCTTGAAAGATAACATCATCGAAGGTTGTCATACTAGACAAGTTGAAGGATCCACCAAAATCTTCATAAGAGAACTTGATGATATTAAAATCCCCTATCTCAAAACTCAGAGAAGACCAATTAGAGAAAATATCCACTAACTTTGTATTAGCAACATAAACACAAACTACCTCGCAAGACTGTTGTGACGCAAAATCACCAAAGGTGAGAAGAAATAACAATTAAGTCTTCATAAAACATTGAGTTTGCCTAACCCACCTTCGAGATAAACTATGCGTAGAGCCCTAAGTGGATATTAAAATCATAAAAAATCAAACATATTTTGGTGCTGAATAAGAGTCTTAAGTAAACAAAAAAAGTCAATCCTAAAGTGAGACAAGAAAGAAAGAACCTCTCATACCTAAATGGGGCTATTAAAGCCCTACACATTCTAAGAGCATCACCTAATCGTAGGAAGGGGGTTGTCTAGACCAAGGCTCAAAAAATCACGCTATCGTAAAACTGGAGATTGACTTATTGAGAGAAAAGTATAATATCCCCCTCTAAGCCTTCTGAAGTGCCAAAACCCTCAATGAGACCAAATAAAGAGGACAACACAATGGAGAAAAGAGTTGAAGAACTCACAAGGACTATTGCCCCCCTTTCATTGAGGGCTGTAAAATGATTGGACAATGGAATGTAAGGGTTAAAAGACGAGGAATAAGTCTAAGAGGAAATATTCTATTCATATGCCGAAGGCACATCACACACTGCTCTAAAGTGAGGAAGGGATGCTCGAGCAGCCCTAGAGGGTGGGAGCGAACCATAGGCCCCACTAGAGGATGATCGAACCACCATAGGGAAACTAGTATAATGGACGGACCGAGCAGTCTTAGGGACCCATTCTTGTTTAAGAGCCACTGGGCTAGCATAATTAGAGTGACCAAACATCCGATAGCAATCATACTTATATGGTTTCCAATAATAAGCCACTAGAATAGCAAAATCAACCCCTTGAAGACAACACGAACATAACTCGATAAGATTGCATCAATATCCACTTATAAACATAATCTCTCAAAGAAGATGAGACGATGCTCCTCCGTGGCCTTATCCAAGCAAATAGGATTGTCGATCGTATTTGCAATAGCACTAAGCCGCCTAGGAGTCCAAAGCTCCAATGGAATCTGTTGCAATTTAATCAAGATAGACACTCTATAAAAAACAAAATGTTCAAGGACAATACCTAGGGTCCACTAATGGAGAATACAAGGTTTTCCCTCAATATGCCAAGGACCATTGGCCAAGACCTAATCCTTGGATTTGTCAGATTCCAAAATCGTAAAATATATAACACTTTTTTTAGCAGAGTAATAATAGGCTCTTTTATCTGAAACTAGATTGTATTTACCAGTTGCAAAACCATATTAAAGGGTAGGCGAGAAATCAATAAATTGGCCACTTAGAGAACACTCCCAAATTCTCTCACCCTCTACTATAATATCATCTAACAAAATAGAAACATTTAAACCATCAATAACCTAGAGAGGAGTATGAATGAAACTTGAAGAAGAGTCTGAAGAACAATGAAAGACGTCATGCTAAGAAAATTGTGCGAGTTCTGCAGCATGAGGAGGACACACAACTCAGTAGGAGTTGAAGAAGATGACCCTACCTCGCACACAAAGTCACTTGATAACCCATCCTAAGAAGGGAGAATGTGCAGCTGACCAAATGTCCTTTGTAACCTTTAACCAGAACACGTAGAAGCACCAGCTAAGGAAGATGGATCAAGCCCAACGTTCAATCAACCCACATCCATAGGGCCACCTAACACAACAAAAGGCTTGCGTGTCACAACCCACAAAAACATCACTCTTACCAGCTGGATCTACTTTAACAAGTCATGTAGTAGGGCCATAATCTTCAAACTAAGGTAAATCTCTAGCATTCATCTTCAAGTCCACAGGGCCAACAATCGTATGTTTATCAAGAGGAGCGAGTTGGGGATAGAATCCAGCTAGTGCGATCTGAGATCGCCACCAAAACTTAGCCGATCCACAAGTAAATTGGAGGCCCTAGAAGCGACCACTGAGAATCTTGAGCCACTGGAACTCGCGTCATCACCTACCACTGCAGCTGCAACCACAAGCACAACGAAGCCAAGCATGAACTCTAATATCGTGGATGGGCATTTAGACCCAGTAGCCTCCGATAAAGAAACCTTGCGAACAGTTCTTGACTGATCTAAGTCAACCTATAAATGATTAACAACACACCTAGCCTCGTAAGAGTTTCCCCACCTTCACTACCCGAAGAGAAACACCCATTAGCGGAGGAATCAAATAATCCTTCTTCTTCTTTGAAGGTGAGTGGTGGTTCTTCCTCATCTTAACCAATTATGGATGCTCTTTAATAATGGAGCATCATCAACAATCACCCATGACACACCACCCAGCCCTTCAAGAAGAGGCCATAGTTGTTGCATTGTGTAGACAACGTAGAAAACGAGGAACACCAGAAAACCATACAATAAGTGTGGAGAAGAAGAAGAAAAGTCGTCATGGCGATGAAAGTGAGAAACGAGTGGCTTAGAGTTTCACGCTGCCTCGAGTTTGCATTTAAACATGATAGTGAACAAGAAACTGAATGAGACTAATTTTTTGGATATTTGTTCTTTTGGATATATTGGATGCTTTATTATTAGTTTTAAGTATTTTGGTGTTAAGTTGGCACATTTTTGCACTAGATTGATCTTGAAGCTAAGTTAAGGTATTTCATTGTTAGATTTAGACGCCAATATAATATGATTTTGACTGTTTGGTTGGCTAAATTTTGTGTAGCTCATTCGTAGTTAGTTCATGGTGTTATTTTCTAATGATGAGGATGAAAACCACCAAGAAACTTGGGCAAACCTGGTAACGTCGTGTGTACAAGCGCACCTCGAGCATAATCGAGGTGGAATATGACGTCTTTGCTCAACAAATGCGAGACGAGCTTGGAGGATGGGCGTGATTCTCGAAATCACTCCAGATTGGACATGAAGGAAGAAATTCACTCCCCGAATCACTCCGACTCTAATCAGTCGCATGTCACGGCTGATTAAGAGAAATTCACCACCGATGTGTCACACTCGCTAAAGTATAAATACCAAAGCAAACAACATTGGAAGGTACGCACTGAGATCTTAAGAAAATCATCACTTATTCCTTCTGCCTTACTGACTTGAGCGTCGGAGTGTGGTACTCACCACCCTACCTCACCTCGTCCTCTTCTTGCAGGTCTGAGGTAACCTGAGACAGTCCACATCGTCAGGCAAGATTTCTCGTGCATCAACTTTTGGGGCTGTCTGTGGGGACTCAAGGAATCAAGCCTATTTCTTTAAGATGGAAAGATTGGTTCCGACTAGTCAGAAAGTGACAGATGCTGGTCATAGTCCAAAAATGAAAGAATGGCTACTGTGTAGCCCGACCCATCCCATCCGACCAGGAGATGAGGGGCGGTCGTGGGCACCAAATGGCCACGACACAAATCGAGGCCCTACGAACTCTGGTCCAAGACCAAGCAAAGGTCATCCAGGCCGTACAGGCACAGGTATAGTCATTAACAAGCCACGCCCAATCTGCGTAGGCGCAACCTCGAGACCTGTAAGCTGGTGATGCGGAAGCACGAACCTTGGGGATTAGACCCCAGGGTAGTGAGCGCCGAACATGAGCGCCCCCACGCAGTAAGCATGCGAGGTTCGAGTTTTTTCCAAATAGGTCCACGGGTTGGAGCCATTTGTGGGTCAGCTCGCAATGAAACCTGACTCAGCCCAACCTGTAGGACAAGATTGAGGCAAAGAAGTGGGAGCGAAGTGTATCCTACAGTAGAAACCACTACACCGAAGCTTCTAGAAGACCTCACTGGGAACATGCTCTGGAAAAAGGTCCGAACAGAACTTAGGGGACTGCGGAAGGATACCGCCGCAGAGAGAGCCCCAGGGATGGTGGCGGCAAAGCACATCCTAAAGCTGAGATTGGAACAATTCACCGCAAAGGTAATGAATGCAGAGATCTTGGAGAAATTCAAAGACCCCACCATGAAATCATATGTGGGATGACCAACCTCGTCTAGCATGTCGACACCTACAGGTCAAAGATGAATTTACATTGGGTGCCAGACGCCACTTGGTGTCGCGCTTTCATTGTCACCGTGATAGAGGCCGCTCGAGCTTGGTACCGAAAACTAAAACTTGGGGCAATATCGACTTTCCAAAACTAGCTAAACTTTTCGTGGAACAATTCCCTAGAAGCTGCGAGAATCGACGCCCCTCCAGCCATTTGGTGGTCAGTACTAGAAAAAAGGGAAAACGCAGTGACAATTCGTCACTCGGTTCAGCCGTGAAGCGCTGCTTGTAAGTGACTACTCGGATAAGGTAATCACAGCCGCGTTCACCTGGTGATGCAAACACTCAGAGATGTTGCAATGTATCACAATCAATAAGTCAAACATGTTCGCAGAAGTCCTCTCCCATGCTAATATCCTTATGACCGTTGAAGACCTACTCATCTCGAAAAAAAATGACAACTGTTGTGTCCTCTCCATCGTCTCATAGGCCACTCTGCCTCTTCACGGCAACGCGATGAACATCAGAGCGAGCGACAGAATGAGAGACGTGATGAGAAGCACTCCGATAGGGGGGCTGAAATTCGAGAAGTACACCTCTACGACTGTTCCCATTTGTAGAGATTTATGTGGTGGCAGAAGAGGTAGGTCTGTTCACCACACCAAATAAACTAAAAATAGGGTCACGTAGATGCAATCAGTCGAAATACTGCCAATTTCACTTAGACCATGGCCATGACATGTCAAACTATTACGAGCTGAAGGAACAAATCGAAACCCTCATCCTGAAAGGGTGCCTCAAGAAGTTTGTGCCGCAATGATGAGTAGGTGACGCCTCTACAGCAGCAGAGTGAGAAAGGTCTCGATCACCCAGGAAAGACTGCCCCACCGAAATACACACCATCTTTGGAGGATGGTCAGGGGGCCACTCTGGACAGAAGAGAAAGTCCTTGGCTAGGGAAGCACGGAACAAAGTATGCCTCACTTCGACCGTTCAACCCTCGCTACCAATTACTTTGGATGATGAAGATGTCAAAGGATGCCACAACCCTCACAATGACACACTTGTCATCCAGGTGGACATCGACCACATGAAGGTCATTTGTGTCCTCGGTGACGGCGGGGCCTCCACTAACATTCTTTCGTACACCACAAATTCCAAGCTGGGATGGCAGCAAAGCCAGCTGAAGCCTGGTCCGACCCCTTTGGTCAGCTTCTCAGGAGAACGGGTAACCTCTGAAGGATGTGTTGAGCTCCCAATAAACCTAGGGGAAGAATTAACTCAAGTAACAAAAGTACTTGAGTTCGTGGTAGTGGATGGTACCTCAACTTACAATGTTATCTTAGGTTGACCTACGATCCATGCGTTGCGCGCTGTAACTTCCACTTTCCACCAAGCAATGAAGTTTCCAAAGGCATGGGGGTAGTTTGAGGTGAGCAGCATGCCTCACGGGAATGCTAGATGCTGGCTATGAAGGGAACGCCGACCACGTGCCTCATAGATTCTCATTCCCCCTCTCCGATCCCTCTCCCACCCACCTAAGAAACTGAGTGAGATACTTGTCCAACAGAGGAGCTCAAACTTGTGCCAATACTCAGCCCGGTTAAATAGATCAATATTAGCACCAAGTTTGGGGCTCCGTGATAATGCAGATGTTTTTGAACGGCCACAAGAGGACATGCCTGGGATAGATCCCGTTATCATGGTACGTCGACTTAACATCGACCTGCCCCACCGGCCCGTGAAGCAGAAATGCAGACCAGTTGACGCTACACGCAGTGTAGTTATACAAGCCGAGGTGAAGAAGCTCCAAGATGCCAACTTTATCAAGGAAGCATACTATCCCGATTGGCTCTCTAACATTGTACTGATAAAGAAAGCAAATGGGAAATGACACATGTGCGTAGATTTTCACCAATCTGAATAAAGCTTGCTCTAAAGATAGCTTCCCGCTGTTTAGAATAAACCAGTTGGTTGATGCCACGGCAGGGCACAAGCTCTTGACCTTCATGGACGCCTACTCCAGATATAATCAAATCTAAACGCATGTCCCAGACCAGGAACACCCGTTTTTCATCACTGACAATTGGCTATTTTGCTACAAGTTAATGTCATTCGGCCTTAAAAACACCAGAGCCACGTACCAACGCATGGATAATAAGATATTTGCCAACCAGATTGGTCGCAACATGGAGGTCTACGTGGACGACATGCTAGTGAAAGGCGTCACTTCAAATCGGCACAAGGCCGACCTCGCCGAAACTTTCAACACTCTTTAGCTGTATCGGATGAAACTGAACCCTACGAAGTGTGCGTTTAGCGTCGCATCGAAAAAGTTCTTGGGGTTCATGGTCCACCAACGCAGAATTGAGGCCAACCAGACAAGATAAAAGCGGTTTTAGACATGGATGCCTCGAAGAACCACAAGCAACTACAAGGCCTTAACGCACGAATCGCAGCTTCAATAGATTCGTGTCATGAGCCACCGATAGATGTCTCCCTTTCTTCAAAGTCTTAAGGAAAAAAATGTCATTCGAGTGGACCAAAAAATGTGATCAGGCCTTAACACAGCTAAAAGAGTATTTGAGCTTGACGCCTCTCCTTCCAAAACCCATCTAGGGCGATGAGCTCCAACTCTACCTGTCCGTCTCCGATACTGCTATTAGCGCGGCACTAGTCAAAAAACGTAGGTGGGGTGCAGAGGCCCATCTACTACACAAGCAAAACCCTCGTAGGCACCGAGACAAGGTATCCAAACCTGGAAAAAGTAGCCTTAAGCTCTGTTCACCTCGGCGCATCGACTTTGGCCCTATTTCCAAGCGCATCAGGTAACTGTGCTCACCGATTTGCCTCTGAAGCAGGTATTACACAAGTCCGAGGTACCAGAAAGACTAATGAAGTGGGCTATCGAGCTCAGCGAGTACGACATATGATATGAACCCAAAACCTCAGTTACGTGGCAGGTCGTGGCTGACTTCATTGCCAAGCTCACCCCTACCCTAACTTTAGAAAATTTGGGCGAAACCTGGACCTTGTATGTGGACGGCTCATTCAATAAAAAGGGTTCAGAGTAGGTATTCTGCAAACCTCATCTACTGGAACTAGATTTGAATATGCTCTACGCTTTACGTTCCAAGAATCAAATAACGAGGTAGAATACAAACTGCTAATAGCCAGTCTCAAGATGGCTAGAGCCCTGGGCGTCCGATGGCTGCCAATCTTAAATGACTCACAACTTGTGGTTAACCCGGTCACTGACGACTACTAGGCTAAAGACAAAAAGATGGAAAAGTATCTGAGAAAAACACGCGAGCTGTTGACCGACTTTCAGTTGACCATTGAGTAGATACCCCGATCACAAAATTTGAATGCCGACGCCCTGGCAAAGCTTGCATCTGCATTCGAAACAGAGCTAGCTCGGACAGTGTCGGTGGAGTCTTGCCGTAACCTACAACTACCGAGGTCTAGGCCTTGAGCACTCAGGAGTGCCCTCCGTGTTGGATGGATCCCATAAGCAGCTACCTTAAAGGTGAAGTACCGGATGATCGCCTCGAAGCTAGAAAATTGGCACGAAAGGCGTCAAGATACGTCCTCGTCGATGACATCCTATATAGGCAAGGATACTCGTTGCCTCTTCTGAGGTGCCTCGACCTTAACAAGCCGAATTATGCTATGAGGGAACTACACGAGAGCATCTGCAGAAATCACTCCAGTGGCTACTCCCTAGCAGCAAAACTGGTCAGGCAAGGGTACTACTGGCCGACGATGGGGGTTGACACACATGATTTTACTTGGCGCTGCGACTACTGTTAGAGGCTCGCTTCAATACCCAAACAGGTGCACACCGCCCTCACCCCTATAGAAGGTCCCTGGTCATTCGCACAATGGGGTATAGACCTCATCGGGCCCCTCCCTGTGGGCAAGGGACAAACCAAGCATGTCGTTGAGTATTTTACCAAATGGGCCGAGGTCGAAGCTCTGGCTACGATAATCGAGAAGGAGTTTACATCATTTATATGGAAGAATACAGTGCACCGGTTCAGAGTTTCTTATGCACTGTTTTGGACAATGAGCGTCAGTTCGGCTACAACAGCTTCAACAACTTATGTGGAAAGCTTAACATTAAGCAATTCACCTTGTCCCTTAGTCACCCCCAAGCTAACAGACAAGTAAAAGCAGTAAATAAGATCATCAAGCATGAGCTCAAGGCTTGACTGGAAGAACTCAAAGGCCCATGGGCTAAGGAATTACCTGTAGTACTTTGGTCCTATCAGACCACTGCCCGAACAGCCACAAGAGAAATACCATTCTCCTTGGCCATTGGAGTAGAGGCCGTGGTGCCAATCGAGATCGACCTGCCATCTCACCGCACCTAGAAGTTCTCGAAGTTCCGAAACGACGAAGTCTTGAAGTTACACCTCGACCTATTGGAAGAAGCTCAATGAAACTCGGAGCTGCAACAAGCCGAGTACCGCAACTGCATGGTTCGCTTCTACAATTCTCGGGTGTGCCCTCGACAGTTTAAAGTAGGTGACCTTGTGTTAAAGAACATCCTTCACCACAACGGAGTACTTGAGTCGAACTGAGAAGGACCATATGAGGTGAAGGAACTTCGGCAAAAGGGAACGTATGTGTTGGCAAACTTAAACGGACGAGCTCTACCTTGTCCCTGGAACGCCGACCACCTATGAGTATATCATTAGTGAAAGTGCAAGGGATAGGTGAGTGGAAAAAGGAAAATTTAATGTTCACGTCGGCTAAAGTGCATTTGAGGTTCTCTTAAATGGGGGCCCCACCTGTGACAGTGGTCTGTTGAAGTAAGAAAAACACTAATATTGTTCCAATAATGTCAGCAAAGAAAAAACCAATTTTATTAATAAAGTTTAAACAGCCTTAAGATCGACCTTATTACAATGAGATCTCTAGTCTAAATAGCCTTAAGATCGACTCTATTACAATGAGATCCCTAGTCTAAATAGCCTTAAGATCAACATTATTACAATTAGATCCTTAGTCTAAATGGAAGGGAATCAGCAGCTCAGCTCGACCATAACGGAAGAAGGTAGCCGCTCATCACCTTGGGTTGGCCCCTCTACACAGCGCTTCTGCCGACAGAGCTGAAGTCTCTTAAGTGGAGGGTGAATAACACCTACGCCTAACAAGACAAGACCAGGCCGCGAGAGATTCTCTCTCAACCGCAACGTCTTCCACCGTGAGACTGAGGACGTTCTTCCACCGTGGCATGACGCTACTGAAACTCAATAGTAAATGGCCGCCACGCACCAGCTTTCGCATCATCTCTGTTGAGCTAGTTCACGGAGCTCGAC
>JAOANK020401959.1:0-13659 GCA_026257165.2 Telfairia occidentalis | reverse complement strand
GATCCCTTTCGAATCCTATGACCTTTTGGAGTATGGGAGAACCAAAGAAAGACATGTCAATTTTCTATTATTGTTTGTCGGAAAAACTAAACCACCACTGCCACCGCCACCACCGACCATCAATTCTCACTTCCTACTTCTACTTTTTAGAACTAATTATATTTTTAGAATTAGATTCATAAGTAGTTTTTAAATTATATATTCAAATTAAGAGGTCTCCTCAATTAAAACTGCAATATTTTTTGAATTAGTTTTGGACCAACAATAATTTTAGAATTTTTTTTTCAAAATACAATATTAAAATAAAACATCTGAAAGAGAAGACTATAAACAACTTCAATAAACGGTTGGTCTGTTCGATTCTGGATCGAAGTCACGAATGCATGATACTCGGAGCCCAAACCCTCTAGTATATATCCCAAATGACCACGATACACCAGAGGCTTCCCAATCGCTGAAAATTTGTCAGCAATCTTCTTGATGTGAGCCAAATATTGGTTTAAAGATAAACCATCCTTTTCTATGCGTTGTAACTGAGAACGAAGTCTCATAATTCTTGCTGTCGAAGACGATTCATACTAACGATGTAATGTTTCCCAAATATCTCGAGTCGTAGTATAATTAACGATTTCACCAACTTTGTGTTTAGAAAGAGAGGAGTAAAAACAACTCCTTAAGGTCCTATTGATACATTGCCAAATGGAATATTGAAGACTAACCTAACAACAACAAATTGTGGTGGATAAGGCTAGGTGCCATCAATGAAATTTTCCATACCATGAGCAATAATAAAATTCAACAACTGATTTTTCCATAGCAGGTAGTTCGATTCATTCAACTTAATCGTAAAGGGTTGAGTGAACGGTGGAAAATGATTTGGGGTCGGTGGATTAGGTAATCGTATTTTAGGGTAATAAGGATTGGATTGAGAAATTTGCGGAGGTTGGGTATAAAGGGGTTTGGAAGAGAAGCTTGAGGGGGTGGGAAAGGAGGGAAGGTTTGAAAACCAGGTATATTCAGAGTAAACTACTATGCAAACGGCTAGGTAAAGAATGCAAGGTTTATGGAAGCTGAGGGTTGGAAATAGTTGGTGTGTGAGAGGAAGACTCCTTGAACCAATATTTGGAGTTGTCGGAGTTATTACCGACGCTAGTGGAGTGGGTCGAGATAAACCCCGGGTAGATAGAACGGTGGTGTTCGAAGAGGATGCCATTAGAAAAATTCAGAAAAAAAAAAAAGTCGTAGCTCTAATACCACGAACAAGTGTAATGGCAAAAGGAGACGAACCAGAAATTAAAGATTTATCCACCAACACTGTAGTTGTGCATAGTCTATTGTATTTAAAGGGAGAAGAAATACACTTGTAACAAAGCTACTGGTAAAGTAATAACAAAAAGGAACTATTACAAACATACAAAAAAACAATAGTGTATAATAACTAAAGATTAACTATCTAACGGCTGGGAGGCGACGTAAAGGAAGAATTCTTAAAGACCCAATGAATTGTTGGGGTGTGTTCCATCTGCAGAGTTGAGAGGGAAAAACTTTGATTGCGCGATATGCACTACCATCCTAGGGTTAACATCATCAACATCCATTGTTGTGGCTCTGAGAGATGCAAATTGAGAGGGAGATTTACCGAGGATTTTGAACCTTCATAGCTCACAGCAACATATCTAGTCGGACGAACGGGGGCGCTACTACAGAAGGATAAGGGTTTTTCTTGGGATGGAAGAGGGAAAAGGACGTGTAAGGGCTGAAGGGTTCTTTTTTCTACTTTTAGGATTATTTGATTTTTTTTATAAAAAAAAATAATATGGTATGATGTTGATCAATGTTCAACATTAAAACTAATGCTCATCATTGTAGATAAAACTTTTAGAATTGTTTTTAACAATTTTCAACAAAATTTTTGTTGTGCCTGTTATTGTTTCCATGCGTGGATTTTAGACACTATCATTAAAAGTCAAATTTGTACTAGTGAGGCAACTAAAGTTCCTTGAATAGCCAAAGAACTATAAAAAAAATTAAAAGGAAAAACTAATTTAAAATCAAATCAAATTAAAGCTCAAAACAATTAAGAATAAAATGTAATCCTCTAGTCTAAGAGAAATTATAAAATATTTCCTAGTGATTAATTCTAAAAGAAAAAAATAATATCCCAGAAAATCTTATAACATGCTAAAATTGAAGGTTAGAACAGATATGGAGGGAAAATGGGCAGCTAGGATTTTATACTTGATGGGCAATTTCTATTCCCTCAATCATAGCTAAGACTTCTTATACTATATTGAGATGAAATTTATTTCTTGGGATGAAATTTAAAATTAAGACGTTCAATTTTGGTAGATTTTGATCACCAAAGCTCTTATACCACTTTATTATTTAGCTGTTTCAAAAATCTTTAAGCATACACACTTAACTAAGAGATCAAGTGGGAAGGTTCAACACTCAATTTTAAGTGGTTCAATCAAGATTGGTCTACATCCACTATGGAAGCTACAACTGATATTATTCAGTATTTCAAGAACCATTTATAGAAGATGCACACTCAAAAAACACTCATAGATCGACTCACAAAAAGAGCTCACCCTCTCAACTCTGTGCTCTCATATTACAAGTCTTTTTATAAAAGGTAAAATGCCATGAGCCATATTAGGCATATTACCAAAACGCACATTTCATCCAACCTTGACCAGTCCAGCACATTCGACTTGAATGGCACAAGTTCTCCAGAACCTTCACATAATTTTAGAATTACAGCATAATGATTTATTTATCTTTGTCCAATTGAATAGTGCCAAGTGTTTAGTCATTTTTATTTCATTTCTCTATAATTTTATTCTTTTGTCAAAACCCTAATTGGGAGAGTTGTACTTTGATATAAATAGTGAGCTTGTATCATCAATGAAAATATAGAGAAAATACTAATAACTCTTCAAAAGAGAGTTATTATGAATCCCAATTTTAGCCGTTTAATTGATAAAGTGTCTATGCTTTGTTAATAGAATTGCTAGGTTTACCTTTGTTTTGCATTTAGAACTCTTGAATATTCTCATATTGTTGAATTATTCTATTTGAAGCATCAATTGAGTGATTATCTTATTTACTAATAATTTTATCTATTTTGTCAACAAATGAATAGAGAGTATTATTCAAGCAAAACAGTGTCAAAATATTGATAAAGCATTTTATATAGCAAAATGGAAGCATATATTCTGCTCGGAATAAGAAAAATTCAAATTAAGCAAATAAAATCTTTCTTTTTGAAATCTAGTAGTTGTGGGATGAATGACACGTGGATTATTTGACCTAATAAGCTTCTCAGGCATAAGAGAAGACTTATAAAAAGAAATGTATGTCGCCAAAAGGAAGAGAGTTTTTTTTTTAGAATCGTTCTACAGTTCAATTTTCGAGAGTTTTAGTTAGAGTTAGAGGCTTTTTCCACCGTTTTTCTATACGAGAACTAAAGCCAATGAATCAAAGACGAAGGAAAAATTGCATAACAACATACTATTAGTGAAAGCCAAAGCAAAAAAGAAGATTCATTTAAAATTTTTATTGGAGCACAAAATTATGCACTATTCTTTTATTTGAATTACTTGTCTTCTTGAACTCATTATTATTATTCGTTTTTTTGTCTTTTCGTTATTGTAGCATGACCTAATCACCTTTATGCGAGGATTAAGGGTGATGTTACTGAATTTATTTAGAAATGAAGTAAAGCTAGTTGAATTGAATTGTTTTTAAGGTGTCCTTAATTGACTAACATTTGTGTTTGTTTGGCAAACACGCATGAATAACTTATCTAAGTTTCGATAGAAAATAAGAGAAATAGACTGCTTTTAAAACACCTTAGCCTCTAGATTAGGTTTGTTGCTGGCTAAGTGGGGAGGTTAGAGATAGTCACTCATCTAATGTACAAATACAATAGGTTTAATTCATATAGGTTAATGGGAGTATGCCAAGATATTGTTGTGTGGTTCGATTAAGGTCAAATGTTGTTGAAATTGTTGTGTTATTAATTTCAAATTAAGGTCAAATGTTATTCTTGAAATTAATTCTTTTGTTTTAGCAATCTATCTCATGGAAAATAACATTTGACCTTAATTTGAGCCTACTCATTCATATCATTACAATTTGGAAGCACTCTTTTTTACTTCGTTATTCATTTTAGTCAAGCATTAGTCAATACAAAAATCACACTCATTTACTTTTTAACCTTTGAATTCCCTGAAAGTTAAGTTGGAATAAGTTGGATTCTACAACTAATCCCTATGGAGACGATATAAATACTTATCATTTGCTGCTTACTATGTACACTTGCACATCCTTAGTGTAGTTAGCATTTAATATTTTGACTTCACTATGCACAAGCATCAAATACTAGACAACTTTCTACACACTCTTCGAGAAGAAGTTTAATTTGGTATCACAACATTTATCATGGCCAATGCCAATACCACTTTTATGAATTCCACAATTTCCACCACCAACCCAACCTTCAATAGTCCACTCCTTAATTAACTTCTTAACCAGATCATCACGATCAAACTAGAGCGTCGAAACTTTCTTTTATGGAAGAACTTAGCCCAACCCATCTTATGCAGCTATAAGCTCAAAAGTCACCTGATTGGAGAGAAACCTTGTCCTCCACAGGTCCGTCCTTCAACAAGTGGCCGACGTTACCCACACACCTAGCAAGACATTACAAACTACCCACCGATTATCACCCCTTAGAAGACTCATTGTGATCCCATCCTCTCTCAAGATCAAGGAAAACTCGATTGTCATCATGGTTCACAACAGACCCACTAGAGATAACAATACATGTTTCTATAAAATAGACATCCGCTCATCACATTAGCCTACTACAGTCATGCAATCGAGACCTAAACTAAGCCTCTCGAGCTAAAACTTAAATTATGCGAACAATTTAATCCTTGATCAGAAGATTAAAAGCATTAAGCATATGAAAGCATGAATAATCACAAGAGATAAGAAAAAGTCCATAAATTAATAAATCATAAAAACGTCACAATACACTACAATGCGTCAAGGCAGAATCCCGCCACTCAAATTCACAATTAAAAACAAAAATTTCATAAGAAATTACAAAACGAAGTTAAATCTAGAAAAGAGAAAGAAAACTCCTAATTTCGAGCCTCAGATCGCTCTGGGGACTCCATGGGAAGCTCATACATCCTCTGGAAGACTGTGCTCCGTCGTGCAAAATCGCCTCTCCAAATGGCCTCATCCTTTTTGGATGAAGACATGAACTTAAAAATAGCTCTTTGCCCGCAGCATTGAGACGCTATAAGACAACATTTCGATAGTACCTCATTTCCTCCAAAATTGTGAGGCGCATGCATCAGTTAGGGTGACAAAATTGTGTAGCGTCAAGGCCCTAGAAACAACATCTCGGTGCTACTTCGTGGGCAACATAGGGGTGGAGGCGCGTAGATGGGGTGAGCGTGTGGTTACTTATGGCGTTGAGACGTTGCAGGTACAAGTGTGCAGCTGGGCTGGCAGCAGAAATAGGGCGCGCGGGTGTGGGCGTTAGGCGTCGAGCAGGGCATCGCACAGCGTGTCAATGTTGGAGGATGTTGCGTGCAGCTGGCGAGGTGCATGTATGTGCGTTGTCTTCATGATATTCATCAGCGTCTCGATGCCATTGAACAACGTCTCGATGTTGATGATCACAGCTCCAAATTTCCAGCAAATTTTAGCGTCTCAACGCTGCCTCCTCAGGTCCCTTTGTATTTTGGCTTACTTTCTCCTTTCCTTAGCCAAAATTTGTCCTCTTAAGCTCGATTTTCAACGACCTCAAAATCATATTTTCTTCTACTTAAGCTCGATAACTACGAATTAACACAAAAACTCATGAAAGCATCGAAATTATCAAACAAAACTAGCTAAAATCAAGCCTAAGGGATAACATTTTCCAGTGCTATCAGTACTCTGTGAGTCCTGATTAGCTTAAGGAGATTTTGAGCTTAATTTTTTCCATTTTTCTGAATTTATATGTGTTAAACTGCTATGGAATTCCTTTATGCATGTTGTTGATTAGAAGAATCTTTGATATTGCTCTGACTGATCTATTGTGTGTGATTATGGAAATAAGATAGCATCATTTTTATCTAAGTTATTTCAAATTCTTCTTGGAATTCCTTGTCTATTGAGCACATAGCCCTCTTGTCTAAGTTCTGAAGGTCTAGGATGTCCTTAGGGGAATTAATTCTTTGAGGAAGTCTCTCAAAAGGTTGTGGTTCTGTTTGAGTAGTTCTTATGCATGTCTAGTGTGGGGAACAAAGTGAAGGGAAATACTCCTCTTTTCTTATGGCCTTAGTCGATGGGCAATGCAAAATGCGAAAAGAAAGTGAGTAAGCCTTGGCCCTTGAATAGATGTATTGCTCTTAGTTGGATACTCAACGCCTAAGAAGTAGGGGTAAGCCAAAACGAAGGTGATACATTGATGAGGCGCGAACGCGTGGTGTGCGATGGCAAGGGGCGTTGGCTGACGGTGTTGCGCGGGTTGATGTTCGCTAATGAGTGCGTTGATGAGTGCACTGATGGCCGTTGAGCGCGAGCGTTGGGATGCCGAGCTCAAAGCCGCCTGCTGATGGGCGCACACTGTGTGTTCTTCATTTGTTCTACAACAGCCAGTGTTTCAATGTTGTTCATCGCAACTCCAGATTTCTAGCAAATTCTAGCGTCTCAACGCCTAGGCATGGCGTCTCAATGCTGCCTCCTCGAGTCTACTTGTATTTTGGCCTCATTTCTTCTTTTCTTAGTCAAAATTGGTCTTCTTAAGCTCGTTTCTTGACCCTAAAAATCTTGAAATCCTAATCTCATCAAATTATGCTTGGTACCTATAATTTAACAAATAAACATGTGAAAGCTCTGAAATTAACGAACCAAACTAGCTAAAATCAAGCCTAAGGATAACACATTTTTGTGTGGTCTTTGTGTTGATTTACTCTGATTTGTGGGGTCCGACTTCTGTTGAGCCTGTTGAGGGCTACCGATATTAGCATTTTTTAGACAACGTCAGTAGATTTGTCTACATATATCCGTTAAAATAAAAGAGTGGAACTATTGATGCATTTTATCAATTTCTAACTTTAGTTAAAACAAAGTTTGAGTGCCTTATCAATGCTTTACAATTTAATAATGGGGGTGAGTATAAACGTGTTCACTAATATGTACACAATTGGGAATTCAATCTCATATTTTGTGCCCCTACACATCTGTGCAAAATGGTTGGGCTGAGCGCAAACATTGTCACATTGTCGAAACTTGTCTGACCCTCCTTGCTCAAGCCTCCATGTCGTTATGTTATTGGTGAGATGCCTTCTTAAATTCTACCTTGCAGATCAATGGAATGCCTTCTCCAGTTCTCAGTGGAAAATCACTAATGGAGGTATTGGTTAATAAATACCTTAATTTTACCGAGTTAAAAATTTTTCAAACGACTTGCTACCCATATTTACGACCTTATAATAAAAAATAAATTTCAATTTCACACTGAATGGTGCTTATATCTTGGGCCCAGTTCGTCACATAAGGGACATTGTTACCTTAGTGCACCTGGAAGAATTTTCGTCTCCAAACATGTTTTGATTTAACGAACTTGATTTTCCCTTTTTCAGGTAGTTTTGGGCCAATAAATAGCCATAAAAATTCAGCCCAATCTCATGCCTTGAGTTCCTCTTCCCTTCCCTTTATACTTCAGATTCAGACCAACGCAATATACCAAACCCACCACCATCTTTTGAAAATCAATTAACCCAAAGCCCATATTAAACCTCTGCAAATTCTCTTCCTCTAATTAATCCTCCATCTCCTCACCTAATATCCACTGCCGTAAATAGTACCCCACTTGTCACTCCTGTGTTAGCACATGTTTAGGCAAGCCCTATCTCCACGCAAAATTTCAACTCTATCTCTTCTACCACAACGACCACTTCTCTACTTTCTTCATCATCTTTCTCACCTAAAACCTTAGCTCCTCCGCCAACCCTTCAGCCACATATACCTCCGAGCCACCCTATGATCCATGCGACAAAGTTGAAATTTTTAAACCTACGGTTTTGGCCTCTACATTTGTCTCTGATTGGTCTCACAGAACCTACACGAGTTAAATATGCTCTAAATACACCTCAATGGCATGAAGCAATGGACCTCGAGTATAATGCTCTCATTTGGTCACACACGTGCAGTTTGGTTCCTCCCTCTCCCTCGATGAATATAGTGGGTAATAAGTGGGTCTTCTGAATTAAGCGCAACTTGGATGGTTCCATTCAATGATACAAGGTGAGACTTGTGGCCAAGTCTTTTCATCAAAGCCCAAGTATCGATTTCTTTGAAACGATCAGTCCAGTTGTTAAAGCTTCCACCATTCGAGTGATTTTATCTCTGATGGTGTCCGATGGGGGGGCGTTACGACAGCTTGATTTCAACAATGCCTTTCTAAATGACACACTGGATGAGATTGTATTTATGTAGCAGCCTTTTGGGTACAAAGATTCTACTGATCTGACTCACGTCTTTAGGCTTCACAAAGCCATTTATGCCCTTAAGCAGACCTCTCATGCATGAAATAGAACGTTAAAGTCTACCTTTCTGAATTGGGGGTTCGAAATATATAGCCAGTCAAACAACTCGCTATTTATATTTCATCAAGGTACCTCTATTATCCTTGTTCGGGTATATGTGGATGATGTAATTACTATTGGGAACAATCTACCATTGATAAATGATCTTATTGAGTCACTTGATCAGAAATTTGCCCTAAAAGATCTTGGTTTGTTGAGTTATTTTCTAGGTGTACAAGTTAATTACTTATCTTCTAGTTTCCTCTTATCCAAATAAAATATATTGATGATTTACTTCAAAAGCTCAATTTAAAAACTTTGAAGCCTGCGCCTTCACCTTTTGTCCTCAGAAAGCATCTCTCAATTTCTGATGGACAACCAATGTCTGATCCATTTATTTATCGAAGCACTACTGGGGCACTGCAATATGTCACTACTGCTTGGCCACATATTGCCTATATTATAAATTACTTGAGTCAGTTCTTTGAATGACCCACTGATGTTCATTGGCAAACCGTCAAACAAATCCTTAGGTATCTCCATGGTACTCAAAATTTGGAACTTTATATTCAGCCTAGTGATGATTTGTTTATTTTTGCATATTTTGATATTAATTAAGAGTCAAACATTGATGATCAAAAGTTCGTTGCCACCTATTGTGTGTTCCACAGCAACACCCTTGTTTCTTGGTCCTCAAAGAAACAGAATGTTGTAGCCCGCTCTAGTACCAAATTAGAATATCATGATCTTGCCTATGCGTCGTCAGAGGTTATCTGGTTGCGTCAATTACTGACTGAAATTGGTTTGCCTCCTCTCTCCTCCCTTGTAATTTGGTATAACAATATGGGTGCTTGTACTCTTGCCACAAATTCAGTGTTTCACGGTCGTAAGAACACATCTAATTAGACGTGCATTTTTTTGTCCAAGATCTTGTCCTACATGGGCTTCTTGAGGTGCGATACATTCCCTCGCCCAATTAGCTTGTCAATTGTTTGACAAAGTCCTTAACTCACTCTCAATTCTATGCTCTACAGTCCAAAATCGATATTATAGAACTACTCTCTCGTGTGCGGGGGATATTAAGCATATTACCATAATGCACATTTCATCAAGCCTTGAATAGTCTAGCACATTCGACTTGGATGGCACAAGTTCTCCAGAACCTTCACACAATTTTAGAATTATAGCATAATGGTTTATTTGTCTTCGTCGTCCAACTGAATAGTGCCAAGTGTTTAAGCCTTTTTATTTTATTTCTCTATTATTTTATTCTTTCGTCAAATCCGAATTCAAAGAACTGTATCTAATATAAATAATGTGCTTGTCTCATTAATGAAAATACAGAGAAAATACTCAAACAACTTTCAACACAGTCTTCCAGAAGAAGTTTAGTCAGTCACACACGAGTTATAACCACTTTCTATTTAATCTTAATATATATTAAAAGGGGCAATGGAGGAGATTTTTTGTCTTCTAATTTTTCCCTCAATTTTTAATAACTACCCATTTTGCCGTTCAAACTTCGACGAGATGCAACTATTCAGATTGATGTATTTGTACAGACACGTCCTTTCATACAAAGTCACTTCCAATGGAAAACAACTATTCGGATCGAGGTGTCCGTTCAGATGTGTCTCTACGAACACACATCCTATCGCACAATGTCACTTTTAACAGGACACAACTGTTTGATTTGAGGTGTCCTTTTATATTAGTCATTATATTTTTTTTTCTTATAATAGTAATTTTAATTGTAATTGGAGAATAAATTTTTAATAAAATAGTATACGATATTTTAAAAAGTAATCATTAGTACAATTTCATAATTATATTTATTTTTTATTTTACATTCAAGTGGATAACGTTAATAATAACATTTCCTTTCAATTGATCTCATTTTTTGTCAAATATAAGTGTGTTAAAAATCAATTTCAATTATTAATTGTTTAAAAAAAAACCATTTTTTACTTTAAATTAAACTACATAATTTCACGTGCACCTCACGTGTTTGTGGCTAATAGAAAGTAAAACACTAGCTAGCCTCGATATTCAATGGGAAAAATAACTATATATATTTGTGTCATTTGGTTTAACAACATTCCGTCTATTTTCTACGTTTGAAAAAGTGCTTTTAATGAAATAACTTGGTCATGTTTTCTTTAAAAGGATGAAAATAGGGAAATAAGAATCATTATTCTTTGTTCTGATTTTCATTTGTTTATTATACTATAGAGAATGATAGCGAACTTAGATTAGCTCAATTGATTATAACATATATCATCGACTATCGGTTACTTTCAATCTCCACTACCACTTGTTCAACTCCAAAAAACAAAAGAAAAAAAAAAAGCTAGAGAGAGATATATATATTTTCTATATGGAGTTATATTCATTATCCATTCCAAAATAATTTTAGGAAACATATAACTTTAGTAATTAATTTTATTCCCATACTACAATTTAGATTTTCATTCGGGATAATTTACCGTTACTCTCAAAAGCATGATTACTTAGAACATGCACAAAGAGAATACATGCATAGACAATCATTTATTTAAGCATATAGAGTTGGTACATAACATAGTAATAGTCGACACTCCAAACTTTGAGTGGTTGAAGAATCTTGTGCTCATTGCTTCTCAGTTGTCTTTCATAAAATGAGCCTCAATGTCTTTGGTTATGCCGACACAAAGCTCAAGGTAGGTATACGAATCTGGAATGTCTTCATGAAATTTCTCGTACTCCAAAATCAAGTGAACTACACTTCCCTTACCATTTGAAATAGCTTGCATTGTAAACTTGCAAGTTTTATAAAGCTCCAGAAGGTCTCCTTCTATCACTTTGTAAGTGATCAAATTCTTTTCCTTATCTACCACTTCAATTAAATCCTTTTCCACTTTAGCCTTCCCATCTATAGTTTAACGGGTCACAAATTAATATGCATGCTATGGTTAGAGTAAAAAAAGAAAAAAAAATTACAAAAACAAAATTCATGCATGAAAACAAACCATGAAAGTAGTCCCAACAGATAATAGAACCAACTTTGCCCCAATCACCCTCATGTAATTCGCAGCCTTGAACTTTGTCACTAGAAGCATTGGAAATATGGTGTGGTCTCTTAAGGACCATTTCGTGAAATTTTGAAGCTGGAATTTTGATCTCTACATCAGCTTGCAACTTCACATAGAGACACATCGTCTGAAGTTTGGAATATAGGCTATTGTAGTTCAAGTTAGTAAGGATAATATTTTAACCAAGCATACATTAAGCTTTGACACTTATTTTATAGAGAAGGTTTACTCTCTCACTCTTGCATCTGTGTCCACAATTATATTTATTAAATATGTCAAGCATAAATTAGTTAATCAAATACAATATAGGCACATAAGACTTTTATTAAGTATGGAGTATTGGAGTGGATACTAATTTCTTGTTCCTATTATGATTATTGGCATCATAGCGAAAATAAATCCTATTAAATAAGTGTGTAGAGTTTTTTGTTCTTTTATTATTATAATTATTATTATTTGGTTAATTTTGCCTTTGGTTTTAACAAATGTGAATATATGTTTGAGAAAAGTCTTGAGATTCGGTAGAAATTGTTGATAATTATTTTATAGTTAACTTATGTTGTGATTTATTGACAAGAAATCTAACCTCCACCAGCTATAACAAATTTTAAAAGGCAATTTAGACCTAACTATATTTGTTTCTTTTAGTTATTTTATTTCAAATAAACCTCTTGACTATTATATGATGTGGGAATTTCATTATATGCCAACAAAGTGACCCCGTAAATTTCGAACACACATCTTAAATTGTACGACCATTTCTGAAAGAAAACTGGAAAAAAAATGGCGAGACTTGAGTTATGAGTTATATGTAAGAGTGCTTTTAATTATGGAAATAAGTATTTTCAAAGGGTTAAACACTTTTTACTTTATGTATATTTGATTACCATTAGAAACATTTTAAAAAAAGTTAATAACATTTAGAAGTGTTTTTTGAAGTAGCCATTGGAAGGTGTTTTAAGACTACATACAAATTTTAATCTCTCGTATAACAAACTTTCTTTTTCTAGTTACTTTCTACAATTTATTTAAAAAAGAACAAAAAAACGAGAAAGAAAAAAGCCATTATGAAACAACCCTTCAGACATAATTGTACGCGCCTATTTATTTATTTTAGTTTTGAAACAAACCTCCCAACAGCTCAATAATGTGAGAATCTACCCATGGCAAATCATAATAAAACACAGTGTGTATATTAATTTTGATTGAATGGTGAATTTTTTTTTGAAGTATAACAAATGTGGAGGTAGAGATTTGTGAATTTCCGATTCCAAAAGAAGAAATTAAAAAATAATGAATCAAGGTTTAACCAAAAACGTGAAGATGTATTCACTCAAGCCTTTTGGCCAAAATAGTACAACAAAGGAAAAGAATTCAATCTTATTGATCCGTTGTGCAAGGAGAAAAGATACATTAGGAGTACTTTTGCTTGAAGAAGATATCGTCTGATGACAAATGAAAAAGAAAGCAAAGGAAAATTAGTGAGGGTTTAGTTGGTAGAAGTTCCCAATGATAAGAAGAGAGAATTTGCACGCTGTGAACTTTTCACTGTATGAGGGTTTCCAAATATGAGCTTGTTGTACAAAGGAACTAATTCACCTGCTGTAAAGGATAATTATTCAAAGGCCTGCTCTCTGTAAGGGAAGTATCTTTACCTTGGTGAATTATTGATATGTCTTACTTTTCTGACGTGGATGTTGAATGGTCAATCCATTGAGCTGGAGGTGACTGGTCTGCATAGGAGAATTGAGCTGGCAGTGACTGGTCTGCAGAGGTGGATTGTAGCGTAGAATATATGTATCATCCCAAATTTTCTTCCTCAAACTAGAGTAATGGCATGCTAGACCGTAAACTTTCAAGTTTTTATGTTAGAGTTCGGAAGCGAGTTCATGTTGTTGCTTTTAGAGAAAAGAAAAGAATTGTGGAAGTGTGTATATTTTCATTCAATAGCTCTCCTATTTATACAAACTCAAATGCCAAAAATAGACTCA
>JAOANK020401761.1:0-13660 GCA_026257165.2 Telfairia occidentalis | reverse complement strand
CACATGTCTCCACATGAACGTTTAGGATCAAAACGTTTGTGACACTTTACAACACTTGTAACAATCACAAAGTGGGTGGTATTTGTAGTGTCATCAGGATAAGGCACCCAACCTTATCCATATACTACAGACCATTTAGGTTATTTCTTAAACATGATCTGCCTATATGTCTCCACATACATGTTTAAGTTTCTCATAGAATAACCTTTGAAGGATTGAGTTTATGCACACTAAATTATGAATGAAATAACTCTTATTTTATTAAATAAATAATTTGTATAGAATTACAAGACCACGAAGGTTTAAGGCATCAACCCCAACAGGTTCTAGGGTGTCGATAATTTTAACAACACAATTAAATGGTCAATTTACTTATAGAATGCATTTTATTGCCAACTTGCCTAAATCTAAGGTTGATTAACTTGGATTTTTCCCTCTCGAGATCCACCGACTTAAACAATTAACTTCCTATTCGATCTCTTACAATAAGAATTTAAAGGTAGCATAAAGATAACCCATCATGGACTTCATATATTCTCCTATCACTTTCGTGCATAAAAGAGCGTATGTTTAATTTTCACGGCCTAATTTACTACACTCTCTATCGAGCAAGATAATAAATGCAACATCCAAACAATTAATGGCCAATTAATTGGAGGCACAAAGTGCTGAAAATTAAAAGACAAAAAGCATGAAATGCATTCCAATCAATAAATCAACACATTTAAAAAGTCATTAAAAATCCCAACACCCTGAAATCAAAGGAATTTAGTTACTATTTTTCATACTATTAAGCTTAGAAAAATCCATTAAAACATAATACAATCAAAGATAAAGAGAAAAGAGGGAACTCTTAGTAGAATCCACGTCGTTTTGGCCATAAACGTGCTTCTCGAGGTATCAAAACTTGATTTGAGCACTCCAAAACTCCCCCAAAACTTCAGAACTATGGCACAAAGGTTTCTATCTCGAAAACTCCCAAAAATTGCACCAAAAGATGGTCTCACAAACGCTAGCGGTGAAAATAAGCGCAAGTATTAAATTGTCGATAGTGTCGAGACACTGCTCCTTGCTTAGTAAGTGAACGTGCATTTTTGCATGCAGACGTGGCTAGCAAACGCTGCATTGTAGTGTCTCAATACTACTCTGCTCCAGAAAAATCTGAACTTTTATTTTTGATATGTTTCCTTCATTCCGTAGCCGAATTTGCTCTTCTTAGGCTAGTTTTTTTAGCACGAACAACACCGAATCCATATTTTCGCCTCCCAATGCTTGGTTCCTAGAAAATACACAAAACAAAAGCATCGAAACATATATTTTAACACACAAAACATCCTAAATTATGTCATAGAATAGCACTTTTTGAGTGCTATAAAAATCAGCGATGTTCTATTTGGTTTGATTTTTGGCTTCCTAGGGGCCCAATCATTCAACATTTGCAATGAAAGTATGGTTTATGACGTAGGTAGCTCTTTACATGCTACTGTTGATGCCTGATGAATCATGGAACTGGCCTTGCCTTTTCTTTGATTTACTAGAGATTCTAAGGTTGCTTAGTTATGTCCACCCTAGACTTGATAAGGGAGGAGGACCTGGTTGTACGGACTTTATAGCGAGGTATTCTCTACAACTAGTGCATGAGAGCCTTTGCGACCTTGAAGACCTCTGGTTTCTTGACATCAGTTGGTTTGTTTTGGGAGGAATGTCCCAAACATTCTTTTATCAATTGGCTTGTGATTTGTGATAGACTCTACACTAGGGACCACCTAAATAGATGGGCTCCATTGTGTGCTTTCTTGTGACTTGGATGGTGAGTCGATGGAGTCTCGTGATCATTTATTTTTTGCTTTCCCATTTAGCTCTTTGATTTGGTGGAAGGTGGTCCATTAGGGGAGTTTCTTGATAATATACTCATAATATCAATAATGGTGTCTATTAATGCCCATAAGTTTGACATGTTACTTGAATATCTTAGGTGTCAATCATCCTTTCGTTAGTGGATCCATAATCATAAGGTTAGTCCTAATGTAATCAACTGACACTCTTTGAAGAGTAGAAATTACGGTTTTAATGTCGTGTGTTGCTCGATATTAAAAACTTTTGATGTCGAACGGGCGTTATTTGAGTGTCGTTATAGCCTTTAATTAATGACAAATAGGTTTTATTGTCAAGCATTGCCTGACATTCAAAGGGCATAACCATAGCAGGTGCTTTTAATGTCGGGTTGTGTCATGAAAAGCAACCAACATTAAAAACGTCCAACATTAAAACTATCGGACAAAAAAGCATTTGACATGGTATGTTACAATGTCAAGCATTATTTATCTATCCGTAATTAAAAGTGGACCCATGTATGTATTGACCGTGATGGTATCATTTTAATATATTTTTTTTCTCTGAATTGTGCCTTGATTCTTTTTAATGAATGGTAATGTCCATCATCATTTCTAAAATAATTTAATAAAAAAATATTGTTTGTTGCATACAAGCTAACCAACAATATTCTCTTTCTCAACCAAAAATGACCAAAGCAATTTGCATATAAAGAAGTTTTCTAAAAACGACCAAAATAAATCATAAAAATCTTGCCAAATCGAGCATAGCTCAATTGGTTAAGGCATATTTTCCCAACCAAAAGGTCGTGGGTTTGAATCTCCACCCCAACATATTATTGAACTTCAAAAAAAAATCATAAAAATTTCGGCATGACCTTTGCTAAAAATGACAAAAAAATAACCTACAATGTAGTCATGTAATGCTTCTAAAAATTGGCTCTAATTTATTTTTGGATATGCCAAACTATCTCCAAAAATAATGGTAACAACAGCGTATGATAACAACAATTGACCGGTGAAGAGATTTTAATGGCAATGGAAACAATCGAGGGCAACAATGAAAGGAGAGAGCTACGCCAGAGAGTGAGGGTTTGTTGAGCTATGAAGATCTCGACAACGACGACGGCGAGTGACGGTGAAGAGATCTTGACGGCAATGGTGGCAAGCCAACGAGAGCTACAATGATAGGTGAGAGCTGTGGCAACGAGCGAGGGTTTGGAGAGAAACTAATTTCAGATTGAGGAAGGAAGAAAGAGAAATGAAATTGGTAAAGTTGTTTTTCACTTTAAAATACTTATGGTATCATAAGCATATTTGACTTTTAATGTTGGCCAATACCCGACATTAGAAGTCATTGGTAAAAAGAACTTATTGTTGAAGGGAGACGAGGACTGTCAAAAATAATAGTAACGATGGCGAACGATGGTGACAATGGCGATTGATGATGAAGAGATCTTGATGGCGATAGCGGCGAACAAGGGCTTCAATGAATGGAGAGAGCTACGATGGCGAGTGAGGATTTAGAGAGCTATGAAGGATCTTGATGGCGATGGTGGCAAGTGATGGTAAAGAGATCTTGAAGGCAACTGCAGCAAGTGAAGGCTAAAGCGAAGGGAGAAGGATGCAGCAGTGAGCGAGGATTTGGAGAGAAACTGATTTCAAATGGGGTAAAGGAGAAAGAGAAATGAAATTGGTAAAGTTGTTTTTAACTTTAAAATGACTAACGATGTTTGACGAATATCAAACTTTAAAAGTCATTAAAGAGCTATGATGTTGGATATTCTAACTTTTAATGTTCGGCAGTGCCCAACATTATAAGTCATTAAAGGAGCTACGATGTCGGATGTTTAGATTTTTTATATCGGGCATTATTTGACATTAAGAGTCTCTTTCTGAAAATAAATTTGAGAGCGTGTTTTGGCGCTCTTTTTTTGTCTTGAGTTCTAATGTTGGCCATTTCTCTACATTAAAAATTTGATATCTTAAAGAAAATAAATTAGCTCATTTCAACGGTTTTTTTGGTCCGTCATTGAAAGATGTATGTATAGATTTTAATTTTTTGACCGACATTAAAACTCACATTTGTACTAATGTTTGTTTCTAAACATCTTCTATAACAATAAAAGCATTTTAATTACATATTTGTACTAATGTTTGTTTCTGAATATCTTCTATAATAACAAAAGTATTTTCATTACATGTGTTTAACACCTTTTGAATACTTGTTTTTAAAGAAAATTGGTACAAAATTTTTACAATAAATTATTTAGTGCCTTGGCTATCTGTTCACACTTTCAAGTCCTGAGAGAGAGTTCTGTAACCGTTAAACATGAATCTTCCATAATTAAAGTTATTGAAATCTTATCAAACTTATCTGGATTCTTTGGAATATGGGATTTGGAACAAGCATGAACGTATATTATATTAGGAGTGCAAACATTGTCCCACATTGGTTAGGAAAGTGAGAGATGCATGGTATTTAAGTGAGGATAATTATCTTTATTGGTATGAGACCTTTTGGGATGAAACCAAAACAAATTCATGAAGATTTATGTTCAAAGTAGACAATATTATACTAGAGATATTTGAGGTGTTGTCTTTCTTAAAATATTATACCAAACAAAAGAATTATTTAAAACCTAACACAAAATGAGTGTAAGTGCATATAAAGTATACATAATAACTAACACACGGTATACATCAATACACATTACAACTTTGTTATGAGAGAGTGAGACGTGAACTTTATTATTGCATAAGAAAACTTTCATAAGAAGAAAAAAAGCATAGATATTCGTGACCTCAGACAAAACTATATTCTCTCTATGGGTTGATATGAAGTAATTAAACAAAGGACGAGAGAAAAAGAATTATTGTGATGATGACAAGGTTTGGCGCTTATGATGGTTGGGGAGGGTCAAAGGAGGGCAACTCCAAAACTTTGCATAGGGGTAATCATTTGGCGGAAGAAGGAAACGAAGAGCAAAAATTAGGAATGCCCGTGAAAAGATATAACTCAATGAGTTTATTTTTCTAAAGTTTAAATCCTATATTTTGGCCCTTTGTATATTTTTTACTTGTCTTTTTTTATCCATGTACTTTTAAAGTATTCTATTGAGTTCCTCTACTTCTTAGAAATTTTTATTACAATTTTAGTATAACACCACGCACAATAAATTTCTTTCAATGCGATCATAATGGTTGTAAATGGTTTTTTCTATGTATAGGATTAGTGTTAGAATTTTGTTAATAGAAAACAAAATGTCACTTTTAAAAGTACGTGACTAAAATGGACGTTTTTGAAAATACAAGTATTAAATGGACAAAAGTTGATATTAGAAGATAAAAATGGATATTTTAAAAAAATATAGAGAACAAAATAGATCAAAATTAGCCGAAAGACTACAACTTTTATTTACAATTTAATACGTCATTAAATTATATATATTATATTTTTTTTCATCAACCTCACACTATTCTTAAATAATGTTGTTATGACAAACAATAAAATGATGTAGTATGAAAATTTTTCCATACTTATCCATTAAAATAGACAAACTAAAGGTGGATGGGACAAAATATGATTTAAACTGTTTTTTCTTTTTTAATGAAATTGGTCTCTTGTGTGTGTGTGTGTGAATGTAATAATAATAATACATGTGTGTTTGTTCTTTGTTCTTACTTCTCAGCAGTGACAGTGATGGAGGCCACAGCACAAAAGCAGGAATTATCAGACCCTTTAAGGAATTTTCAGTCTTTCCTCGCAGTTTACCCCCCTTCATTTCCCTTTCTCGTGATCTCTCTCTCTCTTTTTCTCTCTCTCATGAACAAAAATTCTCATCACTCTCATCCTTCAACACTCAACAACACATCGGAAGCATCCTCTAGGTGATTTTTGGATTTGAAAAAAAAAAAACTTGAGTGATCAAAGAGAAGAAGCGAAGAGAAAAATGAGAAATGGATCGTCATGTGTTGTTAGACAGTACAAAAGATCCAAAACGCCGCGTTTAAGATGGACTCCTCAACTCCATCACTCTTTCCTTCTTGCCATTCAAACCCTTGGGGGCCATCAAAGTATATATTCTAATTTCTAAACTTTTTTCTCTCTCTCTCCCTATTATTATTCATTTTTATGTTTATTTATTTAAATTTTAATTTGTGCAGAGGCAACGCCCAAGCTTGTGTTGCAGTTGATGGATGTGACAGGTCTCTCTATATCACATGTTAAGAGCCATCTTCAGGTCTTTTGTTCTGTCAACTTTGATTTTTTTTTTTAAATGAATTCTTTTAATTCCTTAGAAATTTTAATTATTTAATTATTTATTATTATTATTATTATTTGAATTGCAGATGTATAGAAGTATGAGAGGTGACTTGGGAAGACTCGCTGGTACATTTTGACATTTTAATTTTAAACAATATTTGTACATTAATAACAAATATTGGTCTGCTCAGAATTTTCTAAGTCTAGAATTAGTATTTCTTTCTTTCTTTTTTTTCTTTTTTTTTTCTTTGAGTTCAACAACATGTGAAGTCAGAAGATTCGAAGTCATGATCTCTTGATCAGGGAGATATGTAATTAACAAATTGAGGTATGCTCGGTTTGACAAGTCTAGAATTAGTAAAATACTATGTTTTGTGATGAAAATTCGTTTGTTCATCAACCAAGTATTAACCAAATTCTTATTCAATTCTTTTGGACGGTAGAAACTTAGGTCACTTCTGTTAAAGCTTGCAATGGACTAGAACCGAAAAAGATTTTAGATTTATAAGAAAAAAATATATTTTAGTTTTGGGTTGAAACATGAACTTAGTCTCACATGGATTAGAAGTGGAAATGGTTTATAGTATATAAACAAGGATGATAAGTTTATTGATACTATTTTTTTTTTCAATTAAAATCAAAAGTAAAATCAAGAGCCGCCCAAGCCTAAAGTAGATAATATATTTTTATCTTAAAAATATAGAAAGATTTAGTGTTCTAACAAGTTGGCATTAGTGACTTAATGTGAGGAGTTACAAAAGAAGTCGAGAACCCTAATATATGTTGGGAGTGCATATGGTACACAAAAAAAATTAATAAAAATATATATTTCCAAAGAAACAAAGTCATTTGTACTATACTTCTACAAATATAAAATACGCTTCAATATACTCTCTCTCTCAAAACTCTTTTGTTTGTTTGTTTTTATTTTTCTCTCCATCTGGTTGTGGCTTCAACCATACAAAGGATAACTTAATTATAGGAGTCCAAATAAAAATTCTAGATCCTATAATAACTCTAATACAATTCTATGATCCTATATGCCATCAACATTTAATCCACCCTAAAATTCCAAATACACGAATATCAAATTAATTCCTAGTTTCATGCAATTATATGTATAATAATATATCCTAAGCTATAAACTTGTTTAATTTTCAATTATATATTATATCGTTGTGACTTGGAATTTTATGGTGACAATGTGTTTGAGTTGCAGAGAGAAGTAGAAAGCCATGTTTTGAAGAAGAAAATGTGAAAGTCTTGCATTCATCTCTAAGACTTTGTAAAGAATCAAAATCACAGGACATTGGCAGCACTCAACCCTCCAGAAGGTAACAAGTTTACATGTAACCCTTAATAAAAATATTTGATATTCACAATTTTAATAAGTTTGAACAATTTATGAAATAGAAGTCCAAGAAACCTTGGTTTAGTAAAATTTATGGAAATGTTTAACTTTTACCCGTGTTTGGGTGGGTTGATTTTAATTTTCAACTTTCAATTTTATCAATTAGAACCCTTCATTTGTACAAGTATTATTGCAATTAATATACCTAATCAAAACTAAATTTAGAAATTTCCTATGAAACACAAATAAATTAAATCACATAAAATTTCCAATTTGAAAAAGCACCCAAATTTATGTCAAAGAAATGCCTAAAGTGAAAATACTTAAAACTAGCGGACAACAAAATCAATTAAATAAAAAAATTTCAAATTTTGGAGGAAAAAAAATGCCCCAACCCCACTAATTAAATCGTTGTCGGACACAACTAGAAAAACTAAGAACGTGTTTGTTCAGTATACAATTTGAATTTGATTTTTTATCTTTGAATTCACTAAATCAAATGGTTTGAATGAATATCAATTTCATTAAATTATTTTTAAAACTGTATTTGAATTCTATAATCTCAAGTAGTGTAAATTTTGAAAACAATATATATCCAAATTTTAAATTAATGCAAACTTACATTAAAAAAATATAAAAACTTTGATAAATATATTATAAACACCTTTCACTCTTTTTTTTTTTTGTTAAATTAAGTATATCTATAAGATAATATATTATAAAAAAAATATAATATTGTAAATAATAATTAAATAAATTTATAACATAACACATGTTCATATAGTAATTAATAATAGTTGAGATTCAACTAAATAGTTCAGTTGGTAATAACAACTATTTTTATTGTTTATGAATGTATGACCAAACACATTCTAAACAACATTTTAAATTCAAGTCTAATTTTTAAATTGACTATCAAACACATATTTGAAAATATTAAAAGTTTGAACTACAACTATATTTTTCTTTGAATCCTTTATTTTAAAATTTTTGTTTTTAGATCATTATCCACTATAATGTATGCAAAAATAGTCTTGTCCGATCATAAAGAATATTCATAGTTAGTATTCCCTCCAAAAAAAAAAAAGAAAAAGAAAAAAGGAAAACATTCATAGTTAGTCAGAAATCTTCAAAAGAAAGAAGACTTAACTAATCAACAATATTAAATTTCATCATATTCTCAAGTGTAGAGTTTAAATCACAACACATTTATTTAAAAATACAGGATTTAAATTAATAAAATTGAAATCTAAAAATTAAAACCGATACTGGCATACAAAATTTCAGTGGTAAATTTTGAGTTGATCTATATTTTGATTGACGAAATGAATGGTTCAGAAAACTTTGAAGTTTAGTTTGTGTCAAATTCAATTTCAAATTACATCCATTCACATAGTTGATGAGATTAATTAATAAATTCAAAACTTGTAATAATAAATATGAACCACATACTAATATATACTAATAACATAGGCTCTACTCTTTGGCCGTTTTTTATTGCACAAGAACCCAAACTGACCAAAAAAAGAAAAAAAAAAAGTACATCTAGAGAGATGTTAGAATAAACGAGTGAAGAAAAATGGGGGAAGAGAGGCAAAAAAAAAGGAATTTGGAAAAGGGAATTATTGGGGCTGGGGGAATGCTTTTATCGCTAAGCATTGTTTTGTTTCGTTATAATGATATTGCACATTTGTGATGGATTATTATTGGCATTGGGCATTGGGCATTGGGCACTGCGAATTTTTTGTATTGGTGTCAGAGGCAGGAGAAACAGGAGTTGGAGGAAAGACGAGAAGCAACTAAAGCACCGCAGCCAAGGAATATATGAGACGACAGTCACAAATCCGTATTCTAATGATTGTAATGTGCAGCCCATGTCCAACCATATCGATACTCGTACAATTATGGATCATCCTTCAGCTTTCTACGCTCTCCCATACTCACAGGTCTCTCTCTCTCTCTCTCTCTCTCTCTCTCTCTCTCTCTCTCTCTCTCTCTCCAGCTTTTTTTTAAAAGAGCCATTGATGCACAGTTGACGATTATATTATTTCTACATGATGCAACCCTTTGTCTTAGCCTCCTAATTTTTTTCCTTTTACTTAAAAAATATAGGGTTTTCAATGTTTTTAGTTCAATGGTACAAAAATTTGAGATTCGAACTTATGACTTTTTAATTAGAAAGATTATATTTTAAATAATTAAACTATACTTAGTTTGACGTTGAAAAATATAAAATAGAATGTTGAACTTGTATGTGCTGGTTGGCATCTTATCTTAAATTTTAATAATTATATTATAGATGCGTTCTAATTTTATTTTTACATTATTTGCAGGTATTTCTTTGAAGTATTATTTTCATAATATTTTATGTTTTTTAGGAGTTCAGAATTTAGGATACAACAAAACTATTCGCTTTCAAATTTTTGGCATTAGATTTGGAAGCTTTATACCAATAAAATAAAATAAAAAAGCCAAAGTTTTAAGATAACTAAAAATGTTACTCTAGATTATACTCATTTATGTTTATGACTTAAAATTTATATTTCTGTCCTCGTATGAACTGTAACAAAAGCATGAGTATCTTGTTCAAAAAGACATCAAAACTGGACACAATTTGAATATATATATATATAGGGAAGTAATTAAATATACCTATACGAACACAGAACACAAATGTTAGACATTTAATAATTTTATAGGTGGAAGGTTAAAAATTTGAATCTTCATCCATAATTTTATAATTTAAAAATATTTACAAAAATAAAAATCTTAACTAAAATGACCATAGAAAGTAACAAAGAATTAAATTTTATAAATTTTTGTATACGTTATACAAAATCTATAAATTCTTACACTCAATTGAATTCGGGAGATTTACTTATATAACAAACACAATAAAAAATGTTGAAAAGTTACTTTTAATCGGTTAAAATTATTATTTTTTATTTTATTAAAATTCGTGTGTTTTTCAAAAATATTAAAAATCGAATTGAACATAAATTTATTTATTTTAGAATCTAAACATAAACTACACTAATTTTTATTTTTTTATTTTAGTTTAATAATAGATAGGGTGAGGATTTTTTTTTTGAGGTTAACAACATGTGGAGTAGGGAGATTCGAACCTATGACCTCTTAGTCATGAATATATGTCATTACCTAGTTGAATTATGTTCGATTTGGCATATAGGGTAAGGATATGAACCTTCAATCTTTTGGTCATGTGTTTATATACTCAATACTGAGGTAGACGATTCTAACTTTCTAACTTAAACACATTAGAAATTTATTAAATGCGCGAGCAAATGTAGGTAATAATGAGAGAATTTAAGGCCTAATGGAAGCTATGACTGTGAATTGGTTTTACCTAAAAGAATGGGGCTGCGTAAAAAACTTTCAAAGCAAACTTGTATATTTGAAACTTTTGTACATACAAACTTTAAAATCTTAATTCTTATATATAATTTAAATGCTATCTTTTACTCAAACGGTGTTTTGATTGGAGGTTTCACAGACTTTGAGAAAATTGTTGCCGCAGGGACAATATTAATGTAACATTGATCTTAAAAGTTGGAAGTGATAGGCTTTTTTTTTTTTTGTAGTTTTGCAAATATCCCATCTCTTTCTTTACACTTTTTTAGACCAACATTCAAAAATTCTTTCCACTTTTTCCTTATCAACAATATATATATGAAACATGAATATAGAGATTTAATACAACAGAGGTTGGAAGAACTTTTGCAGAGCAAGATTTGAAAAGAAATGGTTGTGATGTGTAATTGTACTTTTCAATTGTTTTTTCAGAAAAGAGAAAATAGCTGATTCAAAATAAACTTTAGATCAAAGAGTTTTTTTTGGGTAAAGTCCACTTCTGACCTAGTTTAGTTTTAAATTTTAAGTTTCAATGAATTAAACCCTTAATTTAAACAAATGGTACAATTAATGCCGCTCAGAATCGAAACAAAGAATTTGTTAGGAATCAGTCAATAAATCATACCAAATTTAAACAATGAAACACTTAAAAAATCCCATCAATTTAAGTATATAATTCAATAGGTTAAGATATATATACTCAACCGACCAAGAGGTAGACCAAGGTACAACAAAGGTCCAAATTTAATCATAAAAGTAATCAAATCTAGAAGCAAGTTAAATAAATAGATAAATAAAAAGTGATCAAACTCGATGATAAAATATTCAAATCCTAGCTATGAAGCATCCACCATGACTATCAATATTTAAAAAAAAAGTGTTAAATTACAAAGTTAGTCTAGATTTGTGACAATTGATCCGTGTAGTTTAAAAAATTTCAAATTTAATTTTATGTCCATTAGATCAATTAATTTTAAAAGTGTCGAATATGTTGGTGACCTATTAAACATAAAATTGTTAGTTCATGGACCTATTTGATACTTTTACAGTTCATGAATCTATTTGAGACAAAATTAAAAGTTTAGGGATGTATTGACATTTTTTAAAGTTCGATGACTTATTTGACAAAAATTTAAAGTTTAGAAACTAAATTTTTAATTTAACCAAAAAATAATCAAAGTGCTTATAGTGTCAACGTCATATCTTTTCTCGACTCGTACGACGCTATAACCTGTCACCGATCATAGCTAGCTTAAGGCAAACTCTAGCCCCGACATTCTTTCCTCTAGACTTTTAACTCAGTCAAACAATAGGCGAAGTTCTTTCTTTCTTGATCGAACTTCTCTATACTTGCATCACGTTGCCATCTTGAATGTTCACCCAACTAACCACACACAAGAGCATCATTTCAGTCATTATTGTTGGCGTAGTCTCAAGTAAGGGATCACAACTACGCAAGCAACTTGACTTATCCTTGGCAATGCACACTGCCCCTTCATGCATTTCTTGTGACTCTAGCTGGCTTGCCTCTATTTTAGACAAAGTTCCATGGCTCAACCTTGCATCTACACTTGGCAAAGGTCCTTTTAAACGCTTTGTTGCATCATTTCTCATTATCTTAGTTTTCAACCACTCGACTGTCCCACTTATACACCAAGCTAGGAGACCTTACTGGGATGAGTTCTGACCTTTAATATGGCCAAAACTAGCTTATAAAGCTTACCACGTACTACCGGGTGATTACTTCCAAGATGATTCCTACCACCAACTGGGTAAGAAATAGATTAACCTGCAAATTGGGATGAGTATTTCCTCTTATCGGGCCAAGACTAGCTTTTTTGTGGCGATCGGGTGACCACTGGTAACTTAGGATGCCACCTTGAGCATTGGAATGTCCTCGAAAATCCATTGGGCAAGAAATAGATTAAGACTAGCTCATTTGGACATGCTTGCCGAGAACTGACCTATGGGTTTGTACTTCTTATTTGGACCCTCCGAAAATCCATTCAGCCAGACACTATCGAGGTATGATGACTTTTGCATTCATACCATATCACTTGAGCATAGCGTGTTAGAGCTTAGGTCTATATATTCAAACTTCTTACCTATTGAACAGACTCAATATTGTCGGTACACTCGTCTCACCTAACACTGTCCTTAAAATTTCCATCCTCAAATGAAGACACCCAAAATACTCACCTTGTGACTCTCGTCCACGCCATGACACACACATGTGCCATGGGGTGGCTCACTTAGACCATTGCTAGGTCCAAGGGTGGTGGAGAGCCAACTCCATGCTCCCTTTAAGATGCAGTTTGAGACATCTTCACTCTAACACCCATAAATGTCATAAATAGCGAGGAGTCACTCGCCATGATGGAATGCACGTTTGATCTTCGTTTGATTTGAATCTTTGTATGTTTGCATATCTCACTGATATGTATCTAACCTCAAAGCCGCTTGTCAAAATTCACTACACAACCTCAACTTCTAGAGTCGTGACCTGATGCCCCATCTGGCCTCCAATGCCATCGTTGCTTCTACTTTTACTTCCGCCTCAACTATATGCCTTCTTGTGCACTTCTTCTTAGTATATGTTAGGTGGTGCACCATCGTCCTTGGTTGCATCACGATACTTCTCTCTCGACCCTTACGTTGGTTTGATGTGTCGCCACATACTTGCTTGATGCTTGTTCTCTAGGTGAGGAGTCTCAATCCACTCATGTAACGCCCCAAGTCCAGGATTCGGAATCCGGATTCTGCACCTACTGGCCCCGGCATTCCCCTGCGACCTAGCAACGCTACTTACCTGACTTTAGCTGCTTGCGAGAGTGAAGA
>JAOANK020401562.1:0-13661 GCA_026257165.2 Telfairia occidentalis | reverse complement strand
AATTACCGTTATACCCTTGAGTTACCTCTTGTTCCTTAAGTACCACTTACCCCTCTAATGAACAACTTGGTTTGTGGCCCAACCACCAAATCGAACTCTCTCTCGGGCCAATGAGAGGGTGGGGCCCCTTGTTCAAGACCTGAAATCAGCCCTTAATGGAACAACCTCTCTACTATCCCTCAAGTCGGGTAGAAGTGAATTCCATCTTGCAGGACTATGTCGACAGCTATCTACCCAGTCTTACCCCTGAAATGGGAGGCATATTGAGCAGGCGCTGTTGGGTCTCTCTCACCCATGCAAATCAAAAAATAATCCCGAATAAACAAGAGTTCGTAGTTAGCTTAGGATTAAGATCAAGTTACCTAGGTCATCAGTTTGAAATTAATAAGTGTTTTCAGTAAACGGCGTTATAAAGAAACGATGACTATTTCATGGTCCGGTCTTATGCAAACTCATTGAATAAAACGCCCCCACTCGCATGTCTCCACATGAACGATTTAGGATCACATCGTTTGTATCATATACAAAGCGGGTCACGTTCCATAGTGTCCCAGGAAAAGGTACCCAACCTAATCCGTATACTAGAGACTGTTTTGGCTATTTCCTTAAACATGATCCACTTTTATGTCTCTACATAAAGTTCAAGTACTCATAGTATAACCATGGGTTCTTAGTTTATTGAATTTATAGAGTCATACTTAATCAGTTTACTAAATAACTTCAATAACTTCTTTATTGATAATAGAATATGTTTACAACATTTACATGATGAGTTTTAGAACATAAAACCCAACAGTGTGTTCTTACTTTCTTTATTTCTTTGTTTTATGCTCATTACAGACTCCCCCCTTTATATTTTGAAATCATTATTTTGTAACCCTTATTGTTAATGAATGAAAGCTTATTGGGTTTGGCATAGCAAATGTTTTGTTGCGGCAATCTAGTTGTGCTATTACTTAACATAGCATTGACTGAGCAATTGGTTTGATCCAGCAACTTAGGAAGTTATAAATACTTTGGTGCGAGACAACATTTGACTAGTATGAGAGCCTAGTTTCTATCGTTTAGGATTGAAAACTTATTGACTTCGATTCTTTTTGCATAAATAAGCCCACTTATTTTACCTAGTCTTAAAAACGTGTTATTAGTTTAGTTGATCCTCAGGAAACCTGTCCTGGATGCCTTAGACTAAGTTTGGGGCTTTACCTCCAATTTATTCTCTAGCACATTGAGGACAATGCACATTTTAAGTTTGGGGACGTTGAGCCCCTTTGGTCCTTATTTCTTTTTAAGGCTTATTGAATCCAAATTATTTTGAAATTATAATGTGCATTCCTCTATTCCTAGTAGTACGCTTCTCTCCCTTTAGCCACTTGTGTGCTTTCTGAAAATCAGGAGACAAGTGAATATTCTTTAAAAAAAAAGAGGAATTACGAGGGATGAGTGTTGCTTGAATGTTACTACATCTTTAGAACAGGAAGACTTGCTACCAAAAAATATGAATGAAATTTATGATAAGTGATGAGTCTTAAACTAAGGTTATGACTTGAAGGGAACAAAATCTTTGTTCAATACAAATCTTTTGAGAGAGCAATGTGTGAACAGATTCTTGTAAACTGAAATCTAGGGGATCCAAAGGCAGGAGAAAGAAAGGAATAGAATGAGATTCTAATTGAGGGATTGCACGGTAAGGTTGATGACTTAGGAGTTAACTAACTAAGAGATAGGGTCTTTAGAATAAGTGAAATTTGTGGCTTATGCAGAAAGACGAAGGGATCGTAAAGGATTGACTTAAAGGGAATGGAGACAACTTGATAGTTGACAGTCTTTCACTGGATTGTTTATTTTATTCTACTGCAGGATTTTATTTTCTAGATCATTTGTTTTGTTTTTTCAGAAGTTTTAAGGCATTACTTGAGGATGAGCAATAAGTTCAAGTTTGGGGATTTTGATAACTCTAAAAAAGAAAGTTATTAGAAGTCTTTTAGGATAGATTTCACCTTATTTCTAAAGATATTTGCCTTTGATTCATGAAGTAATTGCTTGAATTGTCTTTGTTTTGTTTATATTACTTTTGAGAAGTTTTAGATTGTCACAACATTATATTTAAGCCAGCATTAGATTAGAATTGAGGAGAATTGTACTTAATTTCTACTAATTTGAGGTATTTTGTTGAGCAGGAAATTGATGGAGTATTAATTTAGCAGAATAATTGATTGAGCAATTATCCATCAAAACAGACAGATAGAATGCACACGAAGATAGCAGAAATTCAAATATGGATACAATTTTATCTTTTATGAATTACATCCACCGTCAGATGCAAGCCACGTGGATGATTTGACCTAATTAGTTTCCTAATCACGAAAGGGAGCTTATAAATGGAAAACGAGGTCGTCAATTCAAAGAATCTGACTTTTTACGTTTAATTCCAAAATTCCAATTTTTAGTTTTCATTCCCTTAGAGCAGTTCAAAGTTTCTGCTGTTGTTTTGCTTTTATTTTCCATAGAGAAGAGTTGGGGAAAAAGAACTTTGTGGAGGTTGAATGAGAAGACGCAGTTCCACTCATTGCACCCATGGAGAAATCGATTTTACAACTCTTTATAATTGTTCGCATTATGTTTTCCTTTACTGTTTGTGATATTATTTTGTTATCTTTTCTTTATTTCATCATTCACATACACACACACAAACACATACACACATGACAATTTGGGGTTGCATTGTAAACATCTTCTAAGGCAACTTATATACTCTCATTGTGTTGTGAGGCTGTATGTAATGATTCTTTCACTAGTGGTGATATTAGACATCTCTCTATTAAAAATGAAAAGTGTTAGTCAAACAGACACGACAATTTGGTGTTGCTTTGAAGACATCTTCACAGAGAACCTAAATAAAGTTTAAAGCACATAAACTCGCCCACTAACAAGGAAAAGTAACCAAAGGTTTTTAATGGCCTAAAAGGTTCCTAAGTGCCATTTTCTCTCCCAAAACACGCTAGTAAGTGGTTAAATAACATTTGAAGGAATTAACCTGCCCTTACCACACTAAAGTAACCAAAATGTGTTTTTGTTGGCCTATAAAAGGCATATGAGAGTCATGTTCACTTCCAGAATCACTTATGAATTGCTAAATAACATTTAAAACACATAACCTCGCCCCCAATGCATCAAAGTAACAACGTTTCTTAGTAGGCTAGAAGGTGTCGAAGTGTCATTTTCAATCTTAAAAAACGTATAAAGTTTGTAAGTAACTTTTAAAGCACATAACATGTCTCCTAATAGGATAAAGTAACTAAAAGAGGCCTTAGTGGCTGAAAAGGCGACAAAGTTCCATTTTCACTCTCAAAACGAGCTCGAAAGGATCTAAGTGTCATTTAAACACGTAACCTTCCCCCAGCATGTCGCAGTACCGAAAAGACATTTTAGTAGCCTAAAGTCGCTTAGTTGATGTTTTCACTCTCAAAACAACCTAGAAAGTGTCTAATTACTATTTAAAACACATAACGCACTCATTAACATATAAAAGTAACTGAAAGGTGCCTTGGTGGCCTAAAAGGTGTTATCTTCTCAGAATAACCTAGAAAATGCCTAAGTGCCATTTAAACTACATAACCCGCTCTTCTAGCATGAAAAAGTAACCATAAGGTACTTTAGCAATGTAAACGGTGTCTAGTTTTCATACTCACTCTGAAAACCACCTGGAAAGTACCAAAGTGAAATTTAATCACATAACTTGCCTCTCTAGCACGTCAAAGTAACTAAAAGATGTCTAGGTATCATCCAAACCACATAACTAACCCTCTAACACAACAAAGTAATCAAAAGGTGCATAAGTATTATTTTCACTTTCAAAACAACCTAAGAAGTTCTAAGTAACGTTTAAAGCACATAACTCATTGCACTAGAACGCAAAAGTAAATAAAGATGTCTTCAAGACCTAAAAGGTGTCTAATCGCTATTTTTACCATTAAAACAACCTAGAAAGTACCTACGTACTACTTAAAGCAGATAACCCTACCTCCCCCACGTTGATGTAACTAAAAGGTGGTTTGGTAGCCAAAAAGATGTCGAAGTGCCATTTTTCGCTCTAGAAAAATATTAGAAAGTGTCTAAGTATTTAGACCATATAAGGTGCCTTTAGCAAGTCAAAGCACTAAATAGTGTCTAAGTTACATTTTCACTTTAAAAATACCTTAAAAAGTGCCTAAGTAATGTTTAGAGCACATAACCTTCCCTTCAAGTATGAAAAAGTAAGAAAATACTTCCTTAGTAGCCTACAACATGTCCAAATGCCATTTTTACTCTCAAAACAACCTGGAAAGTATCTGAGTAACTTATAAGCACAAAACTTGCTTCCCTAGCTGATAGCACTCCAAAAAGTGCTATTTTAGGACCTAAATCTTAGTACTTTTGTAGGCTTTCTTATATGTTTTGATGCCTTCATTCGTGTATTTTGTAGGAACCGAGCATTAGTAAGAGAAAATATAGATTTGGTGTTGTTAAGACTGAGAAACGAGCCTAAGACGAGCAAATTAGGCTAAGGAACGAAGGAAATGTGTCAAAAATAAAAGTGCAAATTTTTTGGAGTAGAGTAGTGTCGAGATACTACAACATAGCGTCTCAACACTACTCATGTTTAGGCAAGGTAGAAGTTTTTGAAGTAGCGTCAAGAAGCTATGCAACAGCGTCAAGACGTTACAACGAAAAATTTCCTCTTTCTTTAAGAAACGTGATGATATTTTTGTAATATTAAAGCACAACGTCTCAACGTTATTGCATAGCATCTCGACGTTGCCGCCTTAGACTATATATGTTATTTTTTCTCTGCAACGGTTTCGAAAGTTTGTTTTGGGTGTGTTTTGAGTGCTATTTTCGAGGTTCAGAGCTGGTTTACAGTGGTCGTCGATGCTAGAGAGAATATTGGGAGCTTTTCTAGTGTTCGGCGATGAAAATCACAAGTACGGGAGTCGATTCGAAGCTCGAGACATGGAAGAATCGACTTAGGAGTTTTTTTTTCTCTCTTTATTCTTTTGTAATGTGCTGTGTTGGGTTGTTCTAAACTTATTTTGAGGATGTAGTTTAGCTAAACCCTTTAGTTTTAGGGTGTTGATTTGTTTTATGGACAATTAATTACGTTATTAAGTTCTTGAATGCATTCTTTACAGTTTTATTCTAAATTCCAGCATTGAACCTCTATGTTTATCTAGCAAATAAATTATAATGTATGCTTTTTTACTATCTTGTTCGAAAGAGAGAGTAGTAAAGTGAGACATTGAGATTTAGACACATGTTTCTCCTAGTGTGAAAGTGATAGGGACGCGTGTGAGGTTCGTAATAGGTTATGCTTTTTCTACTTTCAAATTCTTATTGTGAGATATCGAGTAGGAAGTTGGTTATAAGGGTCAGTGGACCTCAAAAGGTGGAAACCCGAATTTATAAACTTAGACTTAGAAAATCAGTAATTCATTACATCTCTCGAACTTAATTAAATAATTAATTGTGTTGTTTTACAACACAAACACCCTAGAACTACGTTGTTCCTTGATTTTCCTCTATTTATGTGCCTCTTAGTGTTCTCATTTTATTTGCTTGCTAGATTAGACATGTTGCATGTCAGTTCGTTTCCGTAAATAAAATTTAACAACTATTATTTTGATACTAAATAGAATTAATAACCTGATGCTGAGAGGATGATGCTCAATCTCTTAGGCCATTTTATATTACAATTTGACCCATGCACTTGTGGTAATGCAGTGAGTTACGATCACTAGCTCTTTAAAGTAATAAAAATTTGCCTAAGTAACATTTAAAGTACATAACTTAACCTTTACCACGATAGGGTTCTCAAAAGGTGCCTAAGTGGCCTGATAGGTTTCTAAGAGTTATTTTCACTTGCAAAACAGTTTGGAAAGTTTCTAAGTAACATTGAACCCACCTCCTAGGACGCGTTATGTGTAAAAGATGCCTTAGTGACCTAAAAGGCGTCTATGTGTTATTTTTATTCTCAAAACAACCTAGAAAGTGCCCGAGTACTATTTAAAGCACATAACCCTTCCATCTAGTATGTTTAAGTAATGAAAATGTACCTTAGTAGCCTTAAAAATTTGGAAGTGTCATTTTAACTTTCAAAACAATATTGAAGCACATAACTTGCCCCTAGAACGTCAAAATAAGTAGAAGGTTCCTTAGTTGTCGAAAATATGTCTAGGTTCCATTTTCACTCTCAAAACAACCAAGAAAGTTCCTAAGTGTCACTAAAAGGACATAACTCGTCATCTAGCACAAAAAAGTAACCAAAAGGTGCCTTAGTGGTCTAGAAGGTTCCTAATTGTCATTATCAATCTTAAAAAAACAACCAATTAGAGGTGGAATCATCAAATTAAGGTGTGTAATTCTATTTCATTTCCTGCTTTCTAGTATATGTTATTTCTTTACACCTTGTCCATTTCTTTTTTGCAGTTATTGGACTAGTTTGCAAGTTCAATCATTATGGCTAACCTTTTTTTTTTTTATCTTGTTTGGTAGTATGTAGTGACTTTTTCTCTAGTAATCATACCAAACATCTCTCTCTTAAAGGTGAAAATATGTTTCTCAAACACACACAACAATTTGTGGCTGTATTGAGGACATCTTTTAATGGGACATCTTCATATTCTTCTTTAGTTTCTCATTGGGGAGACTTAGTTACTCTATCCTAGATGACTTTTGCAATCAAGTTTGATAACGTATGTACTTCTTTACATTAGCATTGAACCGTCAAATTAAGGAGTATAATTTTATTTTATTTACTTGTTTTAATTTTCAACACGTTGCCCCTTGCTTTTTGGTAGTTATTAGAATGTTTTGCAAGTTTAATCATTATGGCTAACTATTTTTTAATGTTGTGAGGTAGTATGTATTCAATTTCATTAGTGATTATATTAAATATCTCTCTCTAAAGATGCACATGCAATTCTTAAACACATGAAAATTTTGGGTTACACAGTTCTCTTCTTGTCCTACATAGTTCAAATTGAGGTCTAGAGGTCTCTTCCTTTCCTGCCCTCCACTTTCTTTTATTTCTTTATACGATGCCGATTTCTTTTTTAAAGTTATTGGATTATTTTTTAAACTTCAGCCATTATGGTTAGCTAATTTTGTATGTTTTTTGGTAATATATGTTGAGACTCACAAAGTGCAAGTATACACTCTAAAGTTGTAGTAAACAAGGTCGATCCACAAGGATAAGCTAGCAAAATTAATCCTCAAAAGTTGTTGTTTAAGAAAATAATGGTAACCAAGTTTTAGATTGTTAAAAGACCAAAAAGAGGCTAAAAGAAATTAACAAGTAAATTTGAGAGGAAGTTTAGTGGCAATTTTATGGAAGTTTAGTAAAAACAGGCTCAGGTTAGGGAATTCATTTGCTGTCTGCTAGGGGTTGTTGTAGCAATTTTGTCACTATCTCAATACCAGAGAACATTTCTTATGCCCCTTCCGAAGCTAAACTTCTAAGTTCATTTCCATGTTTTTAATTCTTTTTAAGCTCTAATGTTCTTTTTCGTGCATTAGGGAGAGGTTATTCCTAACTCACTTACAAACCCATAAAACAAATTTACTAATGGGAGTGTTAAAGGGTTCTATTAATTCTTCATTTTCCAAGTTCATATTAAAAAGCAACTTGTATAGGTGGACAATCCATACAATTCGATCATCAAAATAAAATCATTAACTCTCTTTAAAGAGATCAGCTAAGAGTTGCTATACATCCTCAAAACAAACCAGCAAAATCAAATCCCTAACCCTTGCTAAAAATAAAGAAAAGAGAATGAGACAAAGGTGTGGAGGGAGAGAATGAGAAAGACCTTTTTTCCAAAAGTATCTTCCTCCAAAAGAAATTATTCTTCTCTTCTTCTCTCCCTTTCCTTTTTTAACAAATTCTTCTTGGAAAGCTCTTTCAATTTCCATTGTCTCCTTCTCCAAAAATAGAGGAATGGTTGTTGTCTATAAAATGGAGGCTCTGCCTTTTTCCTTTTATGTCTCTCTCATCTTATCCACTTGGGCAACAAGGAAGGGCTGAATTGGCCAATTGATCCACATGGAGCCTTCTCTTTGGTCCTTTCTACTTAGACACGTGCTAAATGCTAGCTCAATTAATGAAGTTCCACGTCACTGACATTTGCTTCCAGCTCAATAATGCAACATGAATTTCTTCTGTCAACTGGAATGCTACAACAAAATTGGCATTTTAAAGTAGATCAGTTATGTATTCCTTTGAAGTTCATTCAATTAACCACTAATACAATCATCAACAATTCATTAACTTAGAGATAAATGCAAGTGATAAACATCATAATTTCAGCTCAAGGGATACTATAAGGCCATTCAACAAAATTTTTCAAGAAGACAAGAACAACCGAGGGGAGAGTCTTCAGAATTCAGGATGAAAATCGATCTTCCAAGCTTCAATGGATGCCTAAATTTTGAAGATTTTCTTGATTGGATTAAGAATGTCGACAATATCTTCACATGAACACCTCTGACAATGAGAAGGTCAAATTGGTGCCCTTTAAACTAAAAAGTGTCACCTCAGTTTGGTGGGACCAACTATAGCTCAATCGAAGAAGATTTGGCAAGCAATCGATTAAATCTTGGGAAAAGATGTTACGCTTAATGAAGAAGCACTTCCTTCCTGTAAACTATGAACAACAACTTTACAATCAGTATCAAGATTGTAAGCAAGGAAGTCGCAAAATTGCAAAGTATACCAAAGAATTTCATCGTCTAGGCACTCGAAACAACCTCGCAGAAAATGAACAACAACAAATCTCAAGATTTGTTCCTGATTTGCACCTTGAAATTTGTAAGATTGTGCACTTACACCCTCTTTATTCTTTATCAGATGACATCATTTTAGCCACAAAGATTGAAGAACAAAAAGAATCAAAGAGCAATAGAGAGAACTTTTCATAGAATTTGGGAGAAGCCCATTCAAACCTACAAAAGAAATAAGGCATATGGACAAAGAAACCAGCCACCAAAAAAATGCACCTAATGCCAGTAAAAGGGATCAGGCACAACCAAAGGGAGATGCTCAACAAAAAGACTCGGAAAAACTGACATCCAAGAAAAGCACTAATACTTACAATTGCCCAACCCTTGGGAAATGCTTTCGTTGTAGATAACAAGGGCATTTATTTAATGAATGCCCTCAAAGAAGAACTCTAACAATTAGAAAACATAACGAAGAGGATGAAGAAGAAGAGGAAATTGAAGACAACACAGAAGATGATATTAAATATACAATCCCGACTATGGAGACCAATTACAGAGACAAAGCCTCAAAGACACTCTCTTTTTTGAACATGCTGCACCATCAATGGGAAAATCTGCCAAGTGATTTTTAAAAGCGGTAGTAGTGAGAATATTTATCCATGAAGCTGATCAATGCTCTACAACTACAAACCAATACACATCTGAATCACTATACGGTGTCTTGGAACAAGAAACGTGGAGAAACTCAAGTAAATGAAATACACACCATACCTCTTTCCATTGGTAATCATTATAAAGATCAAATCGTGTTCGATGTGCTCGACGTGGATGCTTGCCATATCCTTCTTAGTAGGCCATGGCAATATGATAACCAAACGATCCACAAGAGTAGAGAGAATACCTCTGAATTTGCATGGATGGGGAAGAAAGTAATTCTTCTACCCCTCAAAAAAATAGAGAAAAAGTGTAGTACATAAGATTTTCTCGGGAAAAAACTGCTCTTTAACATTGGCAAAGACATTATCCCAGCAAAAAATAATGTTATCAGACCCTTGAAACCAAGAAATAAAGTAGGCAATACAAAATCTCTTGCTTCAATTTCCGAATCTAGCTGCATAACCTAGCTCCTTACCCTTCTTCGAGATATTTAACACCAAATTGATCTTGTGCCCAGTTCTACCATACCTCAATTACCTCATTACAGAATGAGCCCCAAAGAGCATGATATTCTACACGACCACATCCAAGACCTCTTGAACAAAGGTCATATACAACCTAGTCTTACCCCATGCGTCGTCATCGCACTATTGGCCCCTAACAAAGATGGCTCATGGTGTTTATGTGTTGATAGTCGCAAAATCAATAAGATCATAGTCAAATATGGATTTTCAATACCACGATTGAATGACCTCCTCGACCAATTGGGAGGATCTACCATATTTTTAAAGGTTGATTAGAAGAGTCGATATCATCAAATTCAAATCAAACTGGGAGATGAGTGGAAAACGACATTCAAGACAAATGAAAGACTTTTTGAATGGCTAGTCATTCCATTTGGACTCTCCAATGCTCCTAGACCTTCATGAGACTAATAAACCACGTTTTTCATTCCTTTTTTAATAAACTTTTTGTTGTTTATTTTGATGGCATACTTATCTATAGCAAAAGTGAAAATGAACATCTAGAACACTTGTACCAAGTTTTTACAAGTCTGGCAGAAAATGAATTTTATATTTACTTAAACAAATGTATATTTTTGACACACTTGGCATCTCTTTCCTAGGGTTTATGATTAGTAATAAGTGCATGGTTGTAGATTGTAAAACAATCCAAGCTATAAATGACTGGCCTACCTCTAAAACTGTTAGAACATCCAATGTTTTCTAGGTCTTGCTTCTTTCTATAGGTAGTTTATTAAAAATTTTAGCGCCCTTGCAACACCTCTTACCAGATGCCTTAAAAAGAATAATTTCCATTGGAATACCAATTACATCACTAGTTTTCAAGCTCTCAAAGATAGGTTAAACTCAACACCAGTCTTAGCTCCTCCAAATTTCCAAAAACCTTTTGAAGTAACCGTGGATGATTTTGGAATTGGAATAGAAGCAATCCTATCTTAAGAAGGCCGGCCAATTGAATATATTAGTGAAAAACTCAGCACTTCTAAACAAAAATGGTCAACTTATGAACAAGAATTCTATGCCTTAATTAGAGCCTTGAAATAGTGGGAACATTACCTTTTAGGCACTAAATTCATCCTCCCAATTGATTATTATTCATTAAAATTTCTACAATCTCAAAAACAAATTAGTAGGATGCATGCTAGATGGTTTTCCTATATTCAAAGATTCGATTTTTTAAATTCACCACATGTCCCAAAAAGCAAATAAAGTGTCTGACTCATTAAGCTGCGAACACACTACCTTAACAATCCTTCAAGGAGAAATTATTGTTTTTTACACTTTACCTACTCTATATGAAAATGAATTGGAATTTAAAGATATATGGTCTAACGTAGTAAATCATCTATACAATAAGGATTTTATTTTGTTTGATGGTTTCTTGTTTAAAGAAGACAAGTTATTCTTTCCCAAAACATCTCTCTGACAAGCAATAATCAAAGAACTACACACTAGTGGCTTGGCAGGATATTTTGGTAGGTCTACGACAGCTAAGTTAGTTTATGCATGCTTCTATTGGCCCCAACTCCAAATAGATGTTACCAATTTTATGAAAAGATGCTTCATTTTCCAAACTTACAAAGATACAAGTCAAAAAACAGGTTTGTATTGTACCCTCCCTATCTCTGAAAAATATTTGGGAAGACCTATCAATGGACTTTGTCCTTGGCCTACCACATACTCAACAAGGCAATGATTCGGTCCTAGTGGTGGTGGATAGATTTAGCAAGATGTCATACTTCATAGCTTGCAAAAAAAGTAGTTGATGCTCTCCATATTGCTCAATTATTTTTAATTGTTACATTACATGAAGTACCTAAAACTATTGTTTCAGATTGAGATGTTAAATTCATGAGTTTCTTTTGGAAGTCTTTGTGGAAAAAAATTAGTACAGGTCTTCGTTTTAGTATGATAAATCACCCAAAAACGAATGGTCAAACCAAGGTCACCAATAGGACTTTGAGAAACTTCATCTGCCGTTTAAGTGGAAACAAACACAAACAATGGGACTTTGCCTTGGCCAGCCGAATTCGCTTACAACCACATGGCCAACCACTCTATAAGGAAGTCCCCCTTTGAAATTGTCTATACTAAATTACCTCGACTAACAATTGACCTTGCTAATATACCTTATGTGGTTGACCTTAACACTGATGCAACTACTATGGCGGATCGCATTCAGACCTTACACAAGGAAGTACAAGACCATTTGGTAAAAAGCATACAAGGATGCAAAGATAAAGTTGATGTTCATCGAAGGGAAATGCAGTTCAATGTTGGTGATTTGGTCATGATATACCTATGGAAATCGAGACTACCTACTGGTTCACACAACAAACTAACCAACAAGAAGCTCGGTCCATTTCCTATTACTTAGAAAATTAGTTTGAATGCCTACAGGGTGGAATTACCTCCTCATCTATGAATCGCTCCAACCTTGAACATAGTTGATTTAACTTCTTACCATGCATCAGATGACTCTACTTTAGCCACATAACTCGAGACGAGTTATCTTCGTTGGGGAAAGGGTTTGATGTAAGGCCATCCTAAAGCCTTGAGTGTTTACTCCTTTCTTTAATTAGGAGTATTTCTTTCATTAGTTAGTTACCCTTTTGTAATTGTGGTTAGTTTAACCATGAGGGTCTTGTAACTAGTATAATTACTAGTCTTTCTCTTGTTTTAAGGACATCATTCAATTTAATAAAAATTACAGACTTTGATTTACATCACCACATATATCTCGTTCCACACTATCGATGCCTTCGCTCTTCATCTACCTCTTCGATCATAGGCCCCTTCCTATATCATTTTTCTTCATCATCCCTATTGCACATGCAACCATTAGTCAGCTCTTTGTATTAAACTGACCACCATCGCGCTCTCTCTAGTCATGTTGCGTATTTCCCATCGGATTTGTTAAGATTTTGTATATTAATCTTCAGAACATACAATGGTGGAGAAAGAGAGATTGTGTGATGAGTTAGGGATCTAGCAAGGCTAGGGATGTCAGTGAGGTGAAAGGGGCAACGAGATAGTAAAGAGGAAGAGACAGAGAATTAGGTCATAGTAGAGATGGGCTTCGACGCTGGAAAGGACTACAGGCAACGATAGTGGGCACTGGAAATGGATGGCTAACATCAAGAGGAGCAATTGTGGCAACATGGTGGAGGTGGAGGAAAAGAGGGAGAGCTTTTTGGAAATTCTAACAGTTCGCCACATCACCTCAACACCAACATTATATTCAATTAAAAAGACATTGTAATTTTTTGGTTATGGTAGCTAACAAATACTAACGCTTGTAACTAAAATGACATTTTCTTAAACCTCAGGGACTTAAGTGTAAGATATTTAAACTTAAGGACCCAATGGAACTGTTACTTAAACCTCAAGCACCGAAAGGGTAATTTCCCCCAAAATATAAATATTTCTCTTAGGAGCCTTGAAAAAAGAAAGGTATGTTAAGGTGAATGTAGGGTTATATTTTTAGCACCAAATTTTTTGTCTTTTTTAACTTTAGACCGAACTTGCTACTAGGGAATCGAGGCAATCTAATTTACTTTATGTAGTTAATGTCATAAGTAGATTCATTGAGAAAGGGGCTCCCAATGAATAATTTGAAGGTTTTATGGTGAGGAATTGTCGGGTATGTATGTCCTAAAACTCGAATGGCTTGTAAACATATTCTATTGTCAATAAAGTTGTTATTGAAGTTATTTAGTAAAG
>JAOANK020401178.1:0-13664 GCA_026257165.2 Telfairia occidentalis | reverse complement strand
AAAAGATTCAATAACAACCTTACTGAATAACATCAATAACAACTTTATTGAGTATAGAATGTGTTTACAAGTCATTCGAGTTTTAGGGCATACACACCCAACAAGGATGGGATGAAAAATTGGCCGAGCCTAGCCAAAATATTCGAAAGAGAAATTGAGGGAGAAAAAATGAGTGAACAAAAAGGAAAAGGCAAGGCACTTTCTTCCTCTTCAAAGGGCAAAACCCAGCTTCCTCATCTTCGTCACCTCAGGCTATGAGTAGCGACAATTATGCCATGGACATAGGGTTTACTTCGGTGAGCTGTCCAAGAACTAGGTCATCCGACATACATATAACGAAGTCACCTAGTCCACCAAGGTCATCTGCCTCATTGATCCATCCTTCTGGTGCACTTGTCCAAATGAGACCTTCAGCCTCTCCAACAGTGTCGTCACCTAGACCGAAACAATCCCTTCAGGATCGCCTACTCCAAATTAAAGATCTAGAAAGTATATAACCCAACACACTAGAACAGAAGTCTCCTCACAAAGAGATCTTTCTCAAAACCTTTCGTCCCATAAACATAAAGCGATAGGGACTATTGCAAAGCTTAGCATAACGTATTTTGGCATACTTTAAAGGACCATTCATAGTTTATTCACTTTTGTGGAAGCGCACACACGATCAACTTCCCATTGTGGTTCATCGAGTGGTGGTATATGTTCAGACTCACTGACGAGAAACTACCAATCCCCTTGCGAGAGTCCTACTATCATTTTTGCAGGACAATATTAAAAAATTCATTCCATTCATCTATGAGATTTTGCCAATATTTTTAGATTCCATGGATAATGAGTTGAAACTTCAAAGTGGAATTGAAGCCACAATACAGAAGAATAGTAAAGATTGTAAAGATCAAGTGGTGGCAAAATGCCAACTGTGACCAAGCAGACCTGAAAGCTATCAAAGCCTAGTTTGCTGAAAACGAATATATGCAATACATATCCATAAAGTATAATGTAGAGTTCTTAAATTTAAAAACTAAATTACTCATAAGACTCGCTCAAAGTTTAATAGAGACAGAATTTCAACAGATCTTGAAAGCTGCAAGATCTCATAATACATCATCAAGTGCTCAAGAAGACCAAGACAAAGCTAGACCTTCAACACAACAAGTGGTAGAGGAAGATCCAGCGTTCGACCCATTCCTTGATTCACAGCTCATGTGAAAACTATAGAATTTTCTGCAATGACGGTAAACTAGAGACAACTTCCCGAAGAAAATGATGGTTTCAAATACCAAACTACACATAGTAGTATACATGTATTCATAAGTGATTCTCTATCAAGGAGGATTTGAAAAAAAAAGCCTTTGTCGATTACCTCGGCAATTTTCAAAGAAACAAAAATAATTGTATCTTTTACAAATTAAATTTTAGTATTTAGATTTCAAGATTTTGTAAAATCGTGTAAATTCCATCTCATGTATAGTTTTTGGTTCAATTTCTTGTATAATCCCTGTACGTATTTTGGATTATACAAATATATATTAGATCTGTAGAAATCTACCAAAAGACGATTCTGAGGAAGAAAAGTTTGAAGCAGCAGCAGTTCAATGAACAAGTCTGAAGAGTTGAACATTAAGATTATGAATTATCCTTATGACTGCTCATATGTTCGCTCCGGTTGGGTGTTCCAACCAGCAAGTGGTGTAAGACCGTTGGTAAGCTCGTAATCCGTCAAGAGTAATGAGTTAAGGATAATGAATAGTTTAGCTGACAACGATGAAGACATAAAGCTACTTTAATAAAGTCTCTTTATTAAAGAAAGGATAAAGTCGCTTTAATCATTTCAACTTTAAAAGTTTCTGCCGGCAGAATCCCGACAACATCTTTCAACTTTAGCTTTTCACTATTCAATTTTTTACTTTTGGATGTAATAATTTTAATTTTTTGTTTTCCTATTTTGTTTTTAGTTAGTATTAAACTTTGTAAGGACGATATTTTCAAGATAGCATACAAGCGACAAGAAATATCTAAAACTATGCTTGCAAACATTCAGTATAAGAACTCGACCTATGAGTATCCATACCCCGAATTTGATTCTGTAATTCTCATAATGAGCGAATGGTGTAGGGATCTAATATGAGTAAGGTACCTATCACCACAGCATTAGGGTTTGTTGTCTACTGTTGCATGGTTGTAAATGCTTTTCCTTTATGTGTGTCAGCTTGGCTTGAGGTTCCAACTGATCCCGAATCGGTGGTATCAATTTTAGGGTCGTTCATCACGATATGCCCTTCCTTGTTGCATTTGAAGCATACTCTCATCTTGTCATAGCTCTTACATAGTGGTTTAACCGAACTTGAGTTCGGCTGCTTGCTACTCTATTGACCCTAACCTGAACCTTGACTCAATCTAGTAGGGTAACATTGTGGTTGAGGGGTCGACCGAAGCTGCTCGAACTTCTTCCTCTGTCCTAAGGAAGCCCCTGGTACTGACGGAACTTGGCACCAAGGGGTTAGTCGATAGTCAATAAGAGAGGTGATCCTTAGTGCTTGGCATAGTCTGCTGAATAGTGGGCTGCCACAAAGCCTTGGATCACGTCGTTTAGGCCAATGATAAATCTCTTTGCCTTCTTAGCTTTCGTGTCAACAAGTTCAAGAGAAAACCTCAACAACCTGGTAAATTCACAATCATACTCTTTCACTGAGCGACTTCCTTATATCACGTTGAGCAACTCGGCCTGCTTCGTATACCTCTGAATGGTTGGGTAGTACTAACGGAAGAAAGCTTCCTTGAACTGCAACCAAGTAACTAGACCTGCACTGACATCTATTAATCGCAATAGAGCATCTCTCTTCAGCATGAAGGCGGTGCAATGTACCTTCTGGTCTTCCGGACAGTCCATGTATTGAAATATGGTTTCCATCGAGGATAGCCATGACTCTACAATAGTAGGGTCCACAGACACTTCGTCAAAGGTCTCGGGGTCAAACTTCTTAACGTCTTTTAAGTATTTGGCTTGAAGTGACACGTTTCCACACGACAGAAGTACTCGATTCACTGCGTTGACCACTGTCGTGTCCACCAATGTCTATAACGTATCTAGCAACATTGATGCCACCATCGGGTGAGGTTGCGCCTTCGATTGAGCAGCATGCTCCACTTGAGGTAGAACCTCCAGTTGAGCCTCTAGTTGAGTAGCAAGCTGCTCTTGATTTTTATCATTTGGCTGAGCCTCCAGTTGAACTTTAGGCTGCTCTTGGGGTTCAACAAGAGCTCCAATTGTGGGGTGTTGATGGTATTTAAGAATTAACTTGCAAACCACACAGAAGTGCAAGTATACACTATGAAGTTGTAGTAATACAAGGTCGATCCACATGGACAAGGAACAAAAGTAGCTTCAAAATTTATTGTTTAGAAGAATAGAGCTAACAAACTTTTAAGGTTGGTGAAAGGTAACGAAAATAACTTAAAAACAACAAGGAAAATGCTTGAGAAAAACTTAATAGAGGTTGTGAAATTTTGGTAAGAAAAGGCTCAAGTTAGGGAAATTCAATTGCTGACTACTACAGGATGTTATAACATTTCTATCACTGTCTTAGTACCATAAAACAGCTCCTATGCTTCTTTCGAAGCTAAACTTCTAAGTTCATTTCCATGCTCTTAGTTCCTCTAAAGCTATAGTGTTCTTTTTAGTGCATTAGGGAGAGGTTATTCATAACTCACTCACAAATCCCTAAATAGATTCTGCTAATGAGAGTGTTGAGGGGATCCATTAATACTACCTTTATCAGGTTCATATTAAAAAGAAAATTGTAAAGGTGGTCAGTCAATACAATCTGATTAACCAAAGAAAAATCAATAACACTCTTTAAAAAGACAACTAAAAGCTGTCGTACATCCTTACAACAAAATCACCAAAATCAAATCTTTAACTTTTGCCTCGAGTTAATTAGTTCATGCTTTAATGTAAGAAAAAACAACTAACAAAAATTAACCCAAACATGCTTAGAGAAATTAGAAGATTCAAATACTTAAAAGATTACAAAAGAATGAAATTCAACTCTCTCTAAAAATAAAGCAAAAAGAATGAGATAAAAGATGTGGAGGCAGCGAATGAGAAAAGTCTTCTTTCCAAAAGTGTTTTCCCCAAAGAGATTCTTCTCTTCTCCCTTTCTTTCTTCAACAAATTCTTCTTGGAAAGCTTCCTAAGTTTCATTGTCTCCTTCTCCAAAAATAGAGGAAAAATACTATACATATATGGAGGCTCCCCTTTTTCCTTTTATGTCTCCCTTCATCTTATCCACTTGGGCAACAAAGAAGGGTTGAATTGGGCAAATAATCCACGTAGAGCTTTCTCTTTGGTCTTTTCTACTTGGTCATGTACCAAATGTCAGCTCAATTAATGAAGTTCCACATCAGTTTCCTTTGCTTCCAGCTCATTAATGCAGTAGAAAATTTTCTGTCAACTGGAATGTTATAGCAAAATTGACACTTTAACACAGATCATACATGTATTTCTTTGAAGTTCATTCAATCAACCACAAACACAATCATCAACAATTCACTAACTTAGAGGTAAATGGAAGTGATAAACATCATAATTTCAACTCAAGGGATACCATATGGCCATTCATGACTTAGAACTTACTCAAACAAAGCCCAACCTAACTCTTATTCTAAGAGTTAATGTGGGGCTGCCCAACCCCTACCTCTACCATGTCTGCATCCACGCCTACCGACTCCACGTCTTCAAGGTGGCATGTTCTAATTTACTAACTTAGGTATGCTATTTAACCCATACATACATTATACTCATCTAGTACATTACAATACAACATGCTCAGCTACAGTCATCAAAAGTACATATATGCATAAATTTACAACATGCTTATCTCATAGCAATTCTATCCAATTAATTTTTTCCCTTAACGAACTTACGTACATGGTGGTGACAAGGTGGTGACAAGGTGGTGAAGGACTAATAGACATGCTAGCACAAACAAAAAGGATCATATTACACTCTAATATGCTCAATTTAATGGATAAAACATGCTTTTAAACTTGGAAAAACAGAGAATTTAGGAAACTCACCTTTGAAGATCAAATTCTCCTTCATGTCTCCACGGATTTTTCACGAGCACCTTCCAGACCACAACTAGTGTCTTCTCAACTATTCTCCAGCCTTAGAACGGATTGTGGGATCCAAAAACGTGGTGAATTGAGGGAGGAATGAATTGAGGGAGGAATGGATGGAGGAAGAGTTTTTGGTTCAACCCTTTGAACACCAATTTTTGGCACAAGCTTTCATCAATCTTCCAACAATTTGCACTTCAATCCTCCCTCTACTTATAGAGGAAATCATGCAACCTTGATTCACCATCAATTGACACTCAATTAATGATGAATCAAGAGGTGACTTAATGAGGATTAGCATGGAGAGAAAATGGATTTATGAATAATTCCATTATCCATTTTTTTCCTTTTTCTTTTATTTTGATTTATTTAATTTCATAAATTAAATAAATTGCAACATATATAATTAAGTTAAAACCATTTTAATTTAATTAAATTATTTTTAATATCAAATATTAAAATAATATTATTTCTCCACCAATCCCTGTTTTTTGTAAAAATAATTTTTTCGAATATGAATCTCTATTCATATATATAATACTTAAATCTTATTTATATATTATTTTCAACTCTCCTTGATCGTTTTAATTCATAATCAAACGACGAGACATTCAAATATATCATATATATTTAATGTTCACTCCCTAAACCGAATTTGAACATTTCAAACTCATTCACCACACTGTCTTAAGGTTTTATCTGATGTGAGCTATTCGAGGGACCTAATGGACCTATAGATCATGAGCTCCAATGATCCGAGATTAACCGGTTAAACTTTTTAACCTATCTAACCAACTTTCGTTAACTAACGGGTCACTCCACTAAAGCCAGTAGCTACACTCTCCTCACTATAGATATATTTTTGTTCATTTGATATAACCATGATCAGTAAGTCGACCCTTCATAGGTTATTTGTAATCTTAGGTGGGCTAAAATATTGTTTTACCCATGGATTACCTTTTGTTCCATAAGTACCACTGACCCTCTAATGAACAACTTGTTTGTGGTCCAACCACCCAACCGATTCCCTCTCAAGCCAAAGAGAGGATGAGGCCCCTTGTTCAAGACCTGGAATCAGCACTTAAGCGAACAACCTCTCTACTGTCCCTAAGGTCGGATAGGAGTGAATTCCATCTTGCAGGACTATGTCTCCAACTATCTACGTGGTCTTACCCCTGAAATGTGAGGCATATTGAGCAGGCGATGATAAGCCTCTCTCACCCATGTAGATCTAAGGATAATCCTAAATAAATAGGAGTTCATAGTTAGCTCAGGATTAAGATCGAGTTACCTAGGTCATTGATATGAAATTGGTCAGTGTTTATCAGTAAACGGTGTTATAAAGAAACAGTGACTATTTTGTGGTCTGGTCTTATGCAAACTCATTGCATAGAACGCCCTCACTCGCATGTCTCTACATGAACGATTCAGGATCACATCATTCGTATCATATACAAAGTGGCCCACGTCCTATAGTGTCCCCAGGATAAGGTACACAACCTAATCCTTATACTATAGACCGTTTTGGCTATTTACTCAAACTTGACCCATGTTTATGTCTCCACATAAAGTTCAAGTACTCATTTTATAGCCATGGGTTCTCAGTTTATTGGATTTATAGAGTTATACTTAATCATTTACTTTATTCAATAACAACTTTACTGAATAACTACAATAACTACTTTATTGATAATAGAATATATTTACAACGTTGACATGCCACAAGTTGTAGGACATAAAAACCTAAAAAACTCCCACTTGGACTGAAATTCCAGTGGTGTACAATGTTTCTGAGTTAAGTGAGAAAACAATAAATACAATAGACTAGGACATCTCATATCCAAGATTTTCTCCCACTTGCCCTAGATTATAAAACTCGGAGTCCCAAACTCTGTAGATGACCCTCAAACACTTTAGCCGAGAATGCCTTCGTAAACGGGTCAGCAATGTTGTCCTCTGACGCTATGGATCTGACGGTAATGTCACCTCGTTGTACAATCCTCCTGATGAGATGGTATTTTCGTTCGATATGCTTGCCACATTTATGGTTTCTAGATTCTTTAGAATTTGCAACTGCTTCACTATTATAACAATACAGAGTGACCAGCAGATGCATATTTGGAACCACTTTCAAATCAGTGAAGAACTTCCAAAGCCATACAGCTTCCTTTGTTGCTTCACAAGCAGCAACATATTTAGCTTCCATGGTAGAGTCCGCAATACAACTTTGCTTAATACTCCTCCAAACTATGACTTCTCCATTCAGAGTGAACACGGATCCCGAAGTAGATTTCCTAAAATCTATATCGATCTAAAAATCTAAGTCAGTGTATCCCGTAAGAATCAAATCCTTACATCCATACACAAGCACACAGTCCCTCATTCTCCTAAGATACTTGAGGATATTCTTAATGGAAGTCCAATGATCATATCCAGGGTTGGACTAGTATCTACTGACAATTCTACTGCATACCATATGTCTGGTCGCACAGCATTGCATACATTAAACTACCAACTGCTGATACATAGGGAATACGTCTCATATTGTCAACTTCTTGAGGTGTCTTAGGACACTATTCCATAGACAAATGAATCTCATGCCTGAAGGGTAATAACCCCTATTTGGAATTCTGCATCTTATATTGAGACAACATCTTGTCAATATATGATTCTGACATGGTCGACGTTTTGTTCTTATGATTCCAAGAACAAACTGAGCTTCTCCCAAATCTTTCATTCGAAATTGGGTCGATAGCCATTTTTTTATGTCATTTAGAAATCCTACCTTATTCCCAATGAAAAGGATATCGTCTACATACAACACCAAGAAAGCTACAACAAAGTTAATGATCCTCTTTTAGACACAAGGTTCATCAACATTCTGTTCAAAGCCATAAGATTTGATCGTAGCATCAAATCTCATATTTCAAAATCGAGATGATTATTTTAATCCATTGATGGATCTTTTGAGTTTGTAAACCTTTTGCTCTTGACTCTATTCAATAAGCCCCTCTGGTTGAGTCATATAAATACCTTCTTCAAGATGGCCATTCAGAAAAGTAGTTTTGACATCTATTTGCCATATTTCATAATCATAATATGTGGCAATGGATAAGAGTATTGTAGTCGACTTTATCATGGCAACAGAGGAGAAGGTTTCTTCATAGCCCACCCCTCAACTTGGGTATAACTCTTTGCCACAAGTTGAGCCTTAAAGGCATGTACCTTACTAGCATGATCTTGTTTCCTCTTATAACTTACAACCAATAGGTCTTACCTCACTTAGTTGATCTACAAGTTTCCAGACTGAATTGTAGTACATAGACTCCATTTCAAGGTCCATGTCTTTAATCCACTGATCTCTATCTACATCATTCATTGTCTGTTTATAGGACAATGGATCCTTTATCCCATCATCAAGTATGACGAGTTGAGTTTCACTTAAACCCATGTAACGGTCGAGTTGACGAATAACCCTCTTACTACGTCTTGAGAGAGATGAGACTGAATAAAGAAATTAGTTCTATCAACAACTCTTGTTGAAGGACCAGCTTTAGCAACAACTCTTGTTGATATTTCTGTAGTTTCTTTGGAAATCTCGTTTAATACTAGTTTGCTGCGAGGTTTATAATCTCTCATGTGGTCTTCCTCCAAATATGTAGCATTTGTCGATACAAATACTTTATTATCTTGAGGATAAAAAAATAGACCACCTTTTGTTTCCTCGGGATAGCATACAAATAGCATAATTTTAAACGGTGTTCCAATTTCTTTGGGTTTTGCATCAACATATGCGCTCGGCATCCCCAAATCCTAAAGTGACGTAAACTTCCTTTACGTCCTTTCCACAACTCATAAGGTGTTTCTGAAACACTCTTTGAGGGAATGTTGTTCAAAATGTATACTGCAATCTATGTTGCATATCCCCAAAACGAACTAAGCAACTGAGCATAGCTGTCGATCGAACCATGTCTAACAAGGTTCTGTTTCTCCTTTTTGATACACCATTTTGTTGAGGCATACCGGGTGCAGAGAGTTGAGACTTAATTCCATTTTCTATCAAATAGTTTAAGAATCTCAAGTCCATGTACTCTCCACATCGATCTGATTGAAGTGTCTTAATGGTTTTACCTAATAGGTTCTCAACCTCAGCCTTGTATTCCTTGAACTTTTCAAGGGTTTTAGACTTATAATGCATTCGTTAAATATAAACATACCTTGAATAATTATCAATAATGCTGATGAAATATTCATACCCTCCTCGAGCTTTAACATTCATTAGACCACATAGATCCGAATGTATAAGTTCTAAGGATTCTTTGGCTCTAAGACATTTTCCCGTAAAAGATCTTTTGGTCATCTTACCCTCAAGACATGATTCACATGACGGTAAAGAGTTGTCTTCTAACTGATTTAAGAGTCCACTCTTGATCAATCTCCCAATCCTATTGAGATTAATGTGACCAAGTCTTAAGTACCAAAGATAAGTACTTTGAGAAACTCGTTGCATCTTATTTTGTGTTTCAGCTGTTCTGAACATTTCAGTATTAAATACAGCTTGAACTTTTGTAAGTTTTAACTTATATGAGTTGTTTTCTAAATTTGCCGAACAAATGTGAATACCTCTTTTTGTAATGAACACTTCATTTACCATAAAAGATACTTTATACAAATGTTCTAACAAATAGGAGATAGATATTAAATTCCTACAACAATTAGAAACATATAAAGCATTTTCAAGTAAAATGAATCTATCTCTGAAAAACAACTTCATTTCTCTCACTGCCTTGGCTGAGATGAGCTCCCCTGATCCAACCCTGAGATTTATCTCACCATCCTAAAGCTGCTTCCAAGAACTAGTTTCCTGAAAGTAAGAACAAACATGATTAGAGGCTCTTGAATCCAGTATCCAGGTCGAAAAATCATTTTCTACTAAACATGTTTCAACAACCAGTAAATCATATTTACCTTGTTTTTCTCTTTCAGCTTTCTTCTCCGCAAGGTACTTCAGACAGTTTCGTTTTCAGTGCCCATCCTGGTTGCAGTGAAAATATTTTTCTTTATCTACAACCTTTCCCTTGCCTTTATTCTATGCAAAAGGAGCCATGGCTATCCCTTTACCCTTTTTCTTCTTCTGAATACTCTTATTCTTAAAAGAAGAAGGGTCAGATTTACTCTAGAGGATGATCCTCTTGGAAATCTCTTGGAAGAAGTAGCAACATTTGCTTCAGCTTCCACACTTTTATTTTTAATAGAGACCTGTAAATTGGAGCTCATTAAGAAGAGTCTATGGATTATATTCAATTTTACTCATCATGGCGTTAGTTCGAAACTGTAGGAAACTCTTTGGAAGAGAATCCATGATGAAACTGACCTGGCTCTTTTCATTTATGACAGCTCAGTTTACTTCTTCCTAGTCAAAGTGGACCATCATTTCAAGAACATGTTCTCTAACAGAGGTTCCTTCTTTCATGCGGCAATTATGAATGTATTTTAAAGCATCATGCATGGGCGATGAAGACGGTTGTCCAAACATCGCCTGTAGTGAGTCCATGATCTCCTTGGCGGTGACCATTTTCTCATTCTTCTTGAATAGTATATCAGATATACTAGCCAAGATATAGACTCGAGCTTTTTCGTTTGCCCTTGTCCATTTGTCATAGACATCCCAAACATTTCGATTTTTCGTTGAGTTGGGATTTTGAGGACACGTCTCAGTTAAAACGAACTGGAGATCATTGATTACTAGTATTGTATTTAGATTTGATTTCCACATTGTGTAATTATCTCCGTTAAACTTTTTAAAAGCGAGTAGTTGGATTATCGAACTTGTCATTGCTAAAAAATAAACAAATTCTATCAGTAAATTTGATTTAACCTATTTTGTAATCCAATCAATGTTAGAAAATTTTAATAACTACCCAACATTGTTTAATTTACAACGATTCTTCAGTGAGTCCGAATAATCGCCACTGAGAGGTTGTCAACTACTCCTTCATTGAATCAAGACATTCTTGACTAAATACTAATACCAGAATAACTCTTATTCTATTAGCATTTAGTTATCATTTATTTGGTCAAAAATTTACTAACACTTAGTAAATTTCGTAAGTGTAGACCCTTCATTTTCAGATTTCAGAGATCGAAATCAAACAAGCTCTCGAGGGAAAGAAAATGCCTGAAAACGGACCAAAGAAATCCTATCCATTTCTGGAGTTCACGGTGTTTCGAATCCTATGTTACACACCCTCTGACAGGTTAGGTGCCCATAATAACGCCAAGTAGGTGCAACATAGGAATCTCACTGTGTGACTTAATGGAAGAGACCATAGGACATGTTGACACATACCCTTCACCCACTTGCTATGAACTACTTCTATTCACCTTGTTATTGATTTATGCAAACACTTTCTGAATGGAGTGTCCCGGTAAAAGAGACACGAAGCTCTGCATAAATCTCACGGTGTGAACTCTTAGGGACACAAGAGCTAGAAAATAATACATCATATCTACTATTTCTCTCCTACTAAAGTGTTCTATACGGTTTTGGGTATTCTTTAACTTAGGTATATTCCGATTAAAAAAAAAAACTAAGTCTAGGTGATTAATCCGAGCATAATGTTTATACTAGATTTTAACCTATGATTTCTAAGTGATAAACTATTTATTACCTCACATTGCTCATGCATGCTCATAAAACTGGGCTCAGTCAACCCAAACACCAGCTCGATCCCCAGGTAGAAGGTGTTCCGTAAACCATCAACTTAAATACCTCCAGCTTTAGACAGGATCTTATCGGGTGAGTTTTTGTAAACTTAGTTTTACAAGATATCGACCTAATTTAACTATTAAAAAAGGTGGATTTTGAGTGATTAACCCTAAGTGAGCATGTTGTTTATTTGAGTTATAGATTTTAGATGTCTAATTCATTTTATAACACATATAAAATAAACGACATTCATCCATAACATTCATCTGCATTCATATCACAAATTAATATAACACTTATACTAATTCTCATGATATCTATTCATGCATACTATATCTTATAACATTTATAACATACTTCTTATGCATTCATATCATAAATTAATATAACACTTATACTAATTCTCATGATATCTATCCATGCATACTACACATTATAACACTTATAACATACTTGCAATGCATGAAGCATGATTATCCTTTGGTGGGATTTTAAATCTATATGACATACATTATGCATATAAGATTTAATTTAAATTTAAACATACATTCACAATGCATAACAAATTAAACAAGCTAAAATGAGTTGATTTTGGCATCTCAAGCATACAAATAGCTAAATTATTACAATAATAATCTCCAAATGCGCTTGAACTGACCTAGCACGAACCAAGTTAAAACCCCTTGAACCGGCCTCCAAAAGACCAAAGAGAAGCTGAACCGGATGGAATAGAACTTAACCAAACCACCTAGTTGCACGCGCGTTTCTGGATTTGAAGCACATCGTTGAGATGCTGTTCTACGACGTCTCAACGCTACCTGGGCAGTAGCCATACTTTGTTTTGCATTCAGCTGCGTCTTGCTCCGATTTCTTCAAATTACATCCTAATTTCAACTTTAATTGACTCCAATAAATTACAGACCCTTAATCACACATTAGGGCCCTTACATTACCTGGCAAATACAATTAATTTTAACAATTGAAAGAATAATGTGATCCCAAAATTAGAAAACTCCATTTTAGTACCAAGATGCATTCATCTCATGAATTCAACCCCATCAAAGAAAATTGAGTGCAATTAGCATGCTCTGATACCAATTGAAGGATTAATAGACATGCTAGCATAGCGAAAAGGATCAAATTGCACTCTAATATGCTCAACTTAATGGATAAAACATGCTCTTTAAACTTGGAAAACTAGATAAACGAGAAACTCACCTTTGAAGATCAAATTCTCCCTCGTTTCTCTGCGGATTAGGTCACAATCACCTTCCAGACTACCACTAGTGTCTTCTTGACTATTCTCTAGCCTTAGAATGGATTGTGGGATCCTAATTTGTGGTGAATTGAGGGAGGAATGGATAGAGGAAGAGTTTTTGGTTCAACACTTTGAACACCAATTTTGGGCACAAGAATGATCAAAATCATCAACCTTTTGCACTTCAATCTTCCCTCTACTTATAGAGGAAATCTTGCAACCTTGATTCACCATAAATTGACACCCAATTGATGATGAATCAAGAGGTGGCTTAATGTGGATTCAAATGGAGAGAAAATAGATTTATGGATAATTCCATTATCCATTTTTTCCCTTTTTCTTCCTTTTATTTTGATTTATTTATCCATAAATTAAATAAATTAAAACATATATAATTAAATTAAAATCATTTTAATTAAATTAAATTATTTTAATATCAAATATTAAAATAATATTATTTCTCCACCAATCCTTATTTTTTGAAAAAATAATTTTTTTGAATATGAATCCCTATTCATGTATATAATATTTTAAATATTATTTTCAACTTTCCTTGATCGTTTTAATTCATAATCA